>VZRF01010856.1:143584-159909 GCA_013396875.1 Vireo altiloquus
CGCCCCCCGGCGGCTCCCCCGCCGCTCTCTTGGCGAGTCCGGGGCTCTCCCGGTGGAGTCGGGGCTTTTCAGATGGGTCTGAGGCTCACCCGGAGCCTCCCCCGCTCCTCCGAGGCTCCGGCCACGCCTCGGGGTGCCCCCTGCGGCGACAGCGAGGCGGGTTGAGGTGTCCTCAGGGCCCCGAGCCTCCGGAAGGCTCTTCCTCAGCCGGTGGCAGCCCGTGGGAAGCGGGGGCTCCCTGCACCCCCTCCCTCAGCCACTCTTGAGCGAGGGACCGCCATGGGCGTCCGTCACTGGGGAGCGAAAACCTTAAGGGGAAGGAAAAAAAAAAACCAACAAAAACCAAAAAAACAATATAGGGCATCCCTGAAGTTCGCTGGCCCTCTCGTACAAATCCAGTGTGGTATCCATCATCTTTTTGGGGTCTTCAATATGCGCGTGCAGTATGTGGATGAGGAAGGTGAGCTTTGCGAAGTTGCAGCCTGGTTTTTTAGCGGTATATTGATTACTTTTTAAAGCCTGAGTGCGGTTGTGTATGTTTTCGTGATGCCCACCTGTACCAGAGATAATTTTTTCCAAACAAATCGCTTTTTAGTCTCCCAAATACAGAATGCAAAAATCAGGACAATCTTAGACAAAAGAAGAAGTGTGCAAATACTCCATCTGGAAAATTTACAAACTGTATTTCTCACGTGGTGAGATTAAGCCACAAATTACTGTTAGCTCAAGAAAAAGTGCAGCAGACACTAGCACTCATAATAGCATCAAGAAATAAAATATTTTAAATTTAGATTCGACATACTTGTTAAATTCTAATTGTGTTGTACTGCTAAACGCTGGAAAAATTAGAACTTAATAAGTACAGCATAAAGGGGAAATTTATCTCATTCCTTACCCAGCCTGTGAGTATCAAATCTAACATGAGCAAGCAGATATGCTCTCATTTTTATGAAATAGGATTCTAATAAACACTTATGTCTGATGGGATAGTTTCTAGTGTTAGTTACTTGTATCAGCTTGTATCTTATATTCGGACCCTGCTTTTGCTGTGGCGAAAAGGACAAAGAAACTTTCCCTTTTCCAGGCACTACAAAGAAATTTACTGACTGTGGAGAGCTGTTCCTCTTACTTCAGTCCCCTTCCTTTCCTGTTTCTTAAGTGCTAGGAAACAAATTATGTCTGCCTCTTATCCTTTCTCTCATCTTCTCTGGCTTGAGAGTTTAGAAATCAAGCACAATTTTCTCTATTGTGCCTCTGCTATGAGCCAGTCATGACTGAATCGCTACTAATAAATGACGTTTCTGACCAACAGAATAACATGGATTTTGGACATACTTAGAGACAGCAAAGGAAACAAATCTACCTCCATGTGTTGTCTGAAGTCTGATCAGTGTGTGAAAGGGTTTGTATAACTAAGTATAAACTCAGGAGCTTCCACTTCTTTGTTAGGTTTCACTTTTGTAGAAGGTTAACCTACTCTTAATTCCCAGCTGTTGTGCTCCTTTCTCCCTCCCCTGCCCTGATGCTGGTACTGTGAAGCTTAAACCTGTTTGAAGAATTGATCATGTTGAAAACTCTCCTCCCAAAGTGATGCGTTGTTGTGTTGGTTTGATTTTGGTTTGGAGTTTGTTGTTTTGGGGTTTTTTGCCTTGAACTGGCACACCACCCACCACCTGCTTCTGTAAACACTAGCATTGGCTGAAGAAAGGGGGTGGAAATATGTGGCGGGGGCGGGATGTGACCTCAACAGCCTAGATTTAGATCAGTTTAAGCAGCTTAATGAGTTTCTCATTGGCTCTTGGCCTCTTTTGTGCTGCTAGTGCTCACAGTTTTTCCAAATAATGGAAAAATTCTGTCAGTTTCATTCTTACCCAAGTACTTCTGAATAGGAGCACCAAAAATTGTCTGTCCTTATTTTGCAGTTAGTTGGGAAACCTTGAATCGATATGTTGAACTGAATAGAGGTTCAAAAGATGGCACTGACTCAGTTAACATTTATGATATTTTCTTTGTGACCACAGATGTAGAAACTCTTGCAAAAACTTGACTCCCCCTCACCTCACTTTTCTGCTGAGTCTAATTCACCAGCAACAGAAAGCAATTGTGTTTTTCAGGGCCTGATCTATTATATGAAATAATCAGTGGGTGGAGAAGGTTTACAAGAAAAATAGTTCCATCTGTATGCTCTAGTGTCCTCATAAAACATGAGACTAAGATAAGTGACTTACATGATGAAATTTTACTTTTACTACAACGGTGTGTCACTGTGGGCCTAATTATTCTGCTACAGAGTAGGAATAACTATGTAAATAAGGTGACGTAATTTGAGTGTGAGTATGACTATATTAATATTTGCATTAACTTCTGAACATTTTATGCAAACTAGGTGTTTTCAAAAACTAGAACATTCACACTGATTAGGTTATCTCTGTAATTAGAATGTCGAGAACTAATGCAAGTAGCATAGTTTGCAATTTGCATTTTTTACTCTACTGATCAAATTCTCTAAATTTGCAAGAGTTAAATCACTAAATAATGTCAAGTATTGTGTAAAACACCTGGATAATGTTTAATAGCTTGAAACTGGGCCAAGTGTCCTGTGTGAAAGGGGAATATTTGCATAGTTAGTCCCTTCCAGCTGTATTGGATAGTCTCTTCTGTTTGATTGCTTTTCATTTGTTTTTGTTCCTTGTTTTTTTAATCCCTTTACAGTGGTTGAGCAGTCATGCTCTGGCCTGAGTTTACTGAACAGATCACTGTCACTGTGATAGGAATAGCACCTTCCATCCCCAGTTGTATGACTTTATTGCTTCCCATGGACTCTCTCTGGTTTAATTGGGTGGAATGCCAGTTCAGCTTGTTAAAATGGCAGAAAACTAACTGAGCAGTGGCGACAGGAGACAATGAGACCTTTTGCAAAGAAGCTGTTAATTTGGCTCAGCTGAAACTCTACGACTTGTGGTCAAGGTTTTAGCAGCCAGAGAACTGTCATCATTGTACATAATTGTCAGACATTGTCAGGCTGTTTCTCAAAACTTCTCTTCATTGACTGACGCAGATATTTGTTGCCTGGTGCACTGTGTCAGCTGTAAACAGAGAACTGAAACCCGAAGCACCAATGGCAGTAAAGAGGCTGGAATAGATGGGTTGAAATAGAAAGAGATTTTTTTCTCATGCTTGTACAGGCCAAAATACTACTTAAGGTAACTTTCCTGGTAAGAATAGTGAAACTGCCAGATTATGTCTGAAGGAGCTAACTGAGGGAGCAAACTACTTAATCAGCACCTGCAATAGATTCTACTTCTGTGCAATCTAACATCAAAAGCTGCAAAACCAGTATACTCAACTTCACAAAAAAGCTTAAACATCTTTCTGGAACTTTCTCTACAAGCATGGATTCATTCTACTTACCCTGAATCACATGAAATAATTCTTGTGCTGTTGTCAATCTAAATTGTAAGGCTTTAATTCTCCTCAATTATTTTAAAATCCATTAGTGTTGGATACCCTGCTGTCACAATCTACAGTGTTGTAAAAGTTACAAAGCAGTTTATTCACAGCTGTGTAAAAGTCAGACTCTTTTGAGGTAATTAGTAGCAGGTCAAACTTAGAACTTCATGCATGTAAACAACATGATATTTGAGTCCTATATGTGACCACTTAGTTACAAAGGGCAATTATTGGCATTGCTTAACTCAGAACCAGAGATGCACATTCAGAATCATGATTAATCAAATGTGTGTGTAGTAGTGTCAGTATTGGATGCCTTCTATCTGTAAAATTACTCTGTATTTTTGTAAAACTTACGCTAGTAAAAATGAAAAAAATGTTCATGTATGATTAATTAGGCTATTTGAATCTTAGCTCTAGGAATTTTCGATGACTGTGGAACTACTGCATTGAAATACAGATTTAAGTTTTGTCGGCTCCTGATCCTTTTCACTCTCTTTCCTTGTCTCTAAGTTTAAAAAAATTTGATAAGGCTTCATTTGAATGTAGTGAATAATATTATCAGTTATTTAGGCAATTATAACATAGAAAATGCTTGCTAGGAGATTTTTCCCTTTAAAAAATAATTCAGGACTCTCTTTCCTTCAGGTAAGTAGTGAAACTCATGTTAACACTTTTCAATAAGCTTCCAGAGGCTTATTGGCAAAACCAGAAGTCAGCTTGCTTGTCTTGTATTGGGGAGCAGCTGGAAATGCTCCATGAGAGGGAAAGAGCTGGAAGCAGAGCATGGCTACAGCAAAGACAGGCCTCTCTTACCAGAGCGTTGACCCAGTGGGGTCAGGATGGTGATAGTACCAGTCTGAGGCAAGGCAAGAATTCAGGAATCCACCAAAAAAACCCCACTCAAGTGTCAGGAGAAAGGGCCAAAGACCAGAGTGGAGACAAGGCTTCCAATAACATAGATTGGAGCCAAGGAGGCAAGGCTGGAGAGTAGACTACTTATAACATAGGGTTAAGGTTCATCCAGGAGACCAGGGCCAGAGAGAATGGTGAACCTGCAATGTAAGCCTGAGGTCCACCTAAGAAGTTCGGTTAATAAATCATGTTCAAAGGAGACATGGCTGGATACAAATACAGCCCTGACAAAGTGGGCCAGGTTTGGGTTTCCAGGCCAGAATTTAAATAGAGCTTCTGGACCACTTGAAAATGTTGTCACATATGGCTGGTAACACACCTGGTGTTAGATGTTGTCAGTAGCCATTGTCTATTTATTAACACGTGGATTCTGGATTTCTGTTTGGGCCAACTTAATTTTAAAATGAACATAAAAACATAAATAATTTCTGCAGAATGTTACTAAGGCATTGTACTGGTTTTAACTGGGATAGAGTTAAATTTATTCATAATAGCTTCTATGGGGCTAGATGTGCTTTGGATTTGTGATGGAAACAGTGCTAATAACATAAGGATGTTTTTGTTATTACTGAGCAGTGATTACACAACCTCAAGGACTTTTCTCCTCCTCACACTGCCCCACCAATGAGAAGGCTGGGAGTACACAAGAGGTTGGGAGGGGACTCAAGTGGGACAGTGACCCCAGCTGACCCATGGGATATTCCATACTCTATGTCTTACTCAGCAGTAAAACTGAATGGAGGTGTGCAGAGGTTGGCTGGGGCTGGCACTACTTCAGGACTGGCTGGGCATCAGTTGGCTGGTGGTGAGCAATTGTTTTGGGATATTTTTAATCTTTTCTTCTTTGTGTATTTTGTTTTAATTATTATTAAATTGTCTTTTTCTCAGCCTATGAAGTTTCCCACTTTTACCCCTTTGATTCTCAGCACTGTTCCGCTGGGGGTAAGTGAGCAAGGAGCTATGTGATGCTGAGCTGCCTACTGGGGTTAAACCATGGCAGGCAGCTATACAGAGATTCAGAAATATTCTGGACAAAGAATATATCACAAAAATATCTAATAATACCTAATGATAGTTAAAGCAGTTTTATCTGCTTGTGGCCACAGTTACCACAGTGGTTATTAAGTATTAAAATGACCTACATGGGGGAATTCGGATGATGATCAAAGTAACAGACAAGCTATTAAGCCGGATGAACCATTTGTCTTATCCAGAATGCCAATTCCTGTGAGAAGTGCCTGCGTTTGTGTGCTGATACCCAAATTCCAGAGAGATGGGAATTACAAAAAATAGTAACATTAAAACACTTTGTACAAATTGCTTGATGTTCTTCTGCCTCAGTGAAGCAAATAAAAAGATCTTAAAAACAAGACTTTGCTGTATGTCATGTAGTTGAATCTTTTCAGGAAAAAAAACCTCAGAGATGCAACTCTGTCTGTGGCATATATAAATTAGGATGTCTGCTTTCACATTTGCACTATTTTTGTGGGTTTATTTTTTGTCTTTATAATAAGTTGAGTTACTTGAAAATATGATATAATAATCTGTTTAAAATTTATTGTCTGTACTTAGCATTTAGGAGGTTGAAGGGACATATTTATTTTTGATAGTTCATCTGTTTCGTGTCCAAATTGAGTATTTTTATGGTGTGTTTTGGTGCAATTTTTAGCAGTCTTTGTTCATTCCAGATTTTTACTGCATTAAGTACAATGTTCCCATACATGTACTAGCATTCCTTCTTCCCACACGATATCAAAGGAAAGATTAATTTTGTATCAGATGAGTGAGACTAGTAACATAAAGGTGACTGCAGCTAAAACTCCTACATTTTCATTTTTATCATATTTAAGTCAGTATTTATAGAATGAACGAAGAGATCCAATTAATTGTACCTCCTGTTGATGCCATACAAGATTTTCTCCTTCAACACTTCAATACTTTTTTTCTGCCTTTTTTAGGATTTGTCATAGCTAATATAGCTGTATATTTTTATCCCAGTGTGGGAAGAGTTGAAAGACATACTCAGAAGACGTACTCAGGACTTAACCCTGTAAGTACCATGAGTTTGTGGACTCATGAGTGTCCGTGTCTGCGTATACTCAGAAGTGTCCATCTTCTGAGATGATGAATATGCTGGATTTCTGCTTTTCGGGAGCAATCCGTGCTTCCTTGTCAGAATGCGAGGAGTAGCTTCCAGCAGCAGAGCTTATGGCTTGCTCCCCCTAGGGCAGGCTGCCTGCTGCTGCACCGAGCAGGCTCTGCAGGGAGCCGTACAGAGTTCTGCAGGCCTTCCACAGCCTCTCTGCACGCACCGTACAGATACTGCTCCTCTGCTGTGCTCGCATCCTGGGATCAGGCCAGCTCTTACTGTGTAATAGAAGGATAAAATTTGGGTTTAAATATCATTGCCTGGATCTACACCGAAACCCCTTAGCATCAAGCAGCCTTACCAGGTCTCTTTTGGTAGTCAGGGTGATTGCTGCAGTCAGGGTTCCCTATCTTCAAAAGATGTGATAGTCTAGAGGCCTCTGCCAGACCGATTTCCTCTTGGCACTTTAAAGTGTATCTTTGCATATGAGACATCTGAACAATTTTGAAATGTTCTTTAATGACAAAACTCCTTTTTGTTTGCCCAAGACAAAAGGAGAAATGCTTGTGGCACACCACTTATCTTCTACTATACCATGTTATCAGAGAGACATGTTATGGGGTCATGCCAGGCAAAAGGCTTGCAAAGATGATGTTGGAGGATTGAACCAAGTGGAGAGAGATTTTGTACTCAAACCATTTCCTAGAGCTATCTGCTTGCTGAATGGCTTCTAGAATTTTTCTCAGAGGAAGTCTTTTTGTTTTGATTCAGAGAGTATTCCAGGAATAATCAAACATGTGCACAGAGTGAATGCTAATGAAGAGGACCTTGGAAGAATACAGGCAGTAATTCAAACTGATAGCGCAGGTGCACTCAAAATCTCCTTATGTGTTGCGATGGAAGCCTTGGCCTCTAATTCAGCTGGAGATTCTACTGGCTGGTAAAAATCCAGAGTCTCAGAATCATAGAATGGGTTGGGTTGGAAGGGACCACAGTGGGTCATCTTGTCCAACCTCCCTGCACAAATAGGGTTGTCCTAGAGCACATTGCACAGAGCTGCAGCCAGATGATTCTTGGGTATCTCCAGTGAGAGAGACTCCACAGCTTTTCTGGACAGTCTGTTCCAATGCACGGTCACTGCACAGTAAAGAATTTCTTCCTCATGTTCTGGTGGGACCTCCTGGGCATCAGCTTCTGCCTGTTGTATTTTGTCCTATTGCTCAGCACCACTGAAAAGAGCCTGGTTCCATCCTCTTGCTACCCTCCATTCAGATACTTGTAGACACTGATGGGATCCCCCCTCAGTTGTCTTCTCCCCAGGCTGAACAGGCCCAGCTACCCCCACCCTTTCCTCATAAGAGAGACGCTCCAGTCCCTTAATCACCTTTGCAGTCCTCCCACTGTCCAGCTGGACCCACTTCAGGAGCTCTGTGTCTGTCTTGTACTGAGGAATTCATAATTCTAAATTCAGTTTTTCAATATAAGAGTTATTAATTAATTGACTGTGTCAAACTGGAATGTTTTTGCTTAGTCACATTTTAGAAGGTGTCAGCTCCATTTTTACTAAAGGTTTAAAAAAATCAGATACTCTGAAAGAATTTAGACAGAGCAATTAAACATTGGCAAAGCATATAAGCATTTCAAACCAGAATCTTACAATAGAAAGTGTTAGACTAACTTAACTGCAGATTTCTCTTCCATCTGTATTTATATCATGTTGTGTACTGACTATCTGGTATGCCTGTACAGACTTTGCCCCAACATTAAATTTGCTTGCATCTTGTGTTCAGTATTTATTTCAAAAATTTTGCATAGATAGGAGTTGTGCTTACATTTTATGATCATTTCTTAGATATGTTAGAATTTCTTTCGAACACCAGGAAGTTGATTAGAAGTATTGGGTCGACAATTACTAAGAAGTCATAAAACAAGGCCTTTGACACAGATTCTTTTCATGCATACATTCCACAGAACCATGACACATAATCTTTATATTCGATGCATTCCCTTCGGAGAGGTTCACTTTCGGTTTAACTTTATGCTCCTTTTTTGCTGTCCACAGTTTTTTGCTGTCTGTGAAAATGGCATGGGTTGACGTCAGCACAGCTGATTAGTCACAACTCTTCTAGAAGAGTTTTATTTCCCAAACCATGTCTGGTCTCCAGCATGCTGTATGTTCTCTGCTTTTATTGCTATTCTCACAAATTTCATTTCAACTTCATTTGAAGACTCTTGGTTCATACATTTCTTGGCTGTTCAGAGAAGTATTCCATATACACGTAACAAGATGATAACAATTGTGGAAGCTATTCTTCTCTTCCTTTCACTGGGGCTACCAAGGTAATTTCATGGGCAGCCCTTTGCCTGTCTTGTGTTCTCTAATTTATAGACTAAATGCCCATTTCTAAATTCTTTATGTACTCCTTTATTTTTGTTTCAAAGAAAGAATTAGCAGGCATTTGAACTAAAGCTATCTGCTTTTCAATATAAATTGGAATGAAATATCCCTGTTGTCAGCAGAGAAAAGAAGCAGAATTGGTAAGTGCCTGTTCATAACTCCCATAGCACTTTACATTTAAATCTTCTTTCATATATGTAAAGGGGATAATGATAATAAGGTAAATAAAATGGGTACATAAACGAGATAAGATATGTAAGATATATAAATAAAGGTTTCTTTACATGCATTTATGTAAAAATCCTACTCGTCACCCCAAGTTAATTAGATTTTTTTGTGGCTCTACCAACTTGGATTTGAATTTTAGTTCTGCTAAATATGTCAAGGCATTTTAATATTTATCTAGAATGTCAGAAACTAGATGAACTGATGCCTAATCTTATAAGATTTTTTTTTTATTCACTTGTGTTATGGAACTAACCAGAAGTTTTAACTCAAGGCTGAAGTATTATAGCACTGTACATGAAATACTAGTAGGGAATGTCCTTTTCACAGAAAGATCTGCTTTTTCCATGTGTTTCCCAAATAGTATGCTTTGTATATAGTATTATTTAACTAATGCTGAATTAGCTATATGCATAAGCTGTGGCCTTGAAGTCAGAATGAGAGGAAAGTGACCAAAAGCTGAGCAACTGAAAAGTAAAATTTATTATGTATACATTAATTAAGGGGTGCAAAGGCTTGCTAGTCACTTACAGGAATGTTCAAGCTCTGATAGTGCTTTTCCAGGCTGCTTAGCTGTGTCTAGGTCAGCCTTGCTTGGCCTAAAAAAATAAAGTTCATCACCTGATGCTGCCCCTTGCACTTCTGTGCATGCTGTTGGCTGCAGAAGATAGTCTGACACCAGCTGGCCTGAGAGGCTCGTGTAGGCTTGAGTGAACCTTGAATACATATGGTGCAGCAAGTACATTCAGGAGCCTCCTAGCCAAATTCTTAATTATTCTGTAAATGTTACAGAGGAAGAGGAATTTTGTTAGATGGTGAATTCAGATGCTTTGTGTTTAAAAGGTCTTTTTATGGGCTAACATTAATTACCACCAGTAAACACGGCTGGCTAATAAAAATATCTTAGAAAAAGCCTGAGGGAATACTCTGTGAGCTCACCAAGGGACTGGGGTTTGAATGATCTGGATTCTATTCTTAATTTGACCATTAATTTGCAGTGGGATTTTAGCAACTTAATCTCTATGTTTCTGTTACTTTTTCACATCTTTTATTTCTCTTGTCTATCTTTATGGCAATTTGTTTCTCCTGTGCCTAGAATAAGAAAGGAGGCAATCTGGACTGTGATTCTAATAACAGTGATAACAAGTAGCTTTAAATACAAACTGAGTTTCAGTTTTTCTATTGAGGTATGGTTGTAATAGGTTTTTTTTATGTATACAGAGATACAGATTTAAATTATGTGTTCAGCCATCTTCAATCTAAGAGATTTAATCATGTCAGAGAGCAGTCTTTAGCATCTGTCTTCATGTTTTGTACTGAGCTGAAAGAAGATAAACCTTGAAGATAAAGTCCATGGATGTCAAGCAGGTAACAAATTTGTATTTTTAACAGTTCTGACTCAACAACTCTATGACCTACTGCTACATGTCTGCAACACTTTGGTATGTATCATTCCCTTTCATTCATGATACATTTTCAAAAATATTCTCAATAAAAAACCTTTCATGTAATACTGACCTTATGTTTGAAATTGACTGATTAATTATGTTTGAGATGTCTATTACTAGGCTTATTCCAAATATACCCTGGTGGTAATTTTCTTTTCACAAGAAGAGTGCTTCTACATTATGACTAATTTTCCTATCAGATTCCAGGCGATGAAGGCAGCCTTTGAGTCTGTATTGAAATACTCTGAATTTCAGTTGGATTTCCTGAAAACGTAAATGTGGTTCTATTCGGTAAACATGAAAATTACCTCTAATAAATTCAAAGTTCATGGAGACCACTGAACATAGTGAGTTTTGTTGAGAACAGTAGATACCAGGCTTTCTGCAGACGGGAGCTACAACCACTTGATTTTATCAATTTACTAATTCTTGTTTTGACATTACAGATGTTTTGCATCCATACTGTATGTTTGTATCCATACTGAACCTTTTTGTGCCTTGAGTGTGCAAAAGAAGAACTACATCATGTCCTTCATGCAAAACTTTGTGAAAGCGATAGTCTGTCTCATCACATTAATTTTTTCCCTTTCATCTCAGGTTGGGTTTTTTTCTCTTGTCTTTTTGTTTGTTTGTTTGTGTGTTTAAAAGTTAAACCAGTAATTGAAAAAACCACCTGTTAGACACTAATGGAAACTGACCACTGAGTCCATTGTACCACTTCCACCTGGGTTTCAAAATTGTTTTGATGGGCTGACCCTTT
Organism: Vireo altiloquus; assembly: GCA_013396875.1. NCBI lineage: Eukaryota > Metazoa > Chordata > Aves > Passeriformes > Vireonidae > Vireo > Vireo altiloquus. The sequence goes on from VZRF01010856.1 coordinate 154,870, forward strand.
AGACCTTAAGGATAATCAAGTCTCCCAGCCTACCCAACCCTGAGTTTGAAAATAACATACTGGCTTTGTTAACCAGATTGCACAGGAAAAGCAGAGTCTCTAGACTGAGACCGGCTATGACATGTTTGCTATTGAATGCCTGTCAAATAGTACCTTTCAGTTACAACCCACAGGAGGCAGACCCGATGCAGATACTTGGAGATGAAAAGCTCTGTATCCTATTACCAGTCACTTGAGCTGTTCAGTGGCCATCTGCTGATTGGAGAAGAAAACATCATTAATAATGTATTTGTGGATTGTGCTCTGGCTTTTATGTTGCTCTTAGTTCTTCCAGCATGAGCAATACCAACATTACTTAGCTTCTGAGCTCCAACATCTCCTTAGTAGCCACAGCAAGTTTTTTTGTATTTTCTGTTTTAGGGGATAAAAGGAATTAAAGCATATGATATGAAATTAGAATTGATCCATGAATATGAGTTTGCTTACTGTTTTCATAAGAATCTATGCTACATTAATAATTTTTATCACTGTTTCAAAATAGTTTTCCAAAAGAGGGAGTCTGAACAAAGAAGAGTAACTTGTATAATAAGTTACTGTAACTAAAACAACAAATCTAGTATTTGATCATATAAATTACTTAATGCTATGAAACAAGTAATGTAATGCTTTGGATTTAAGAAGCTGAATGCTGACAGAGATTGGTGCAGCTCTGTCAAAGTCATTGCTAGAAAAATAGCCAGAAATATCTAGAGAATTTTTTTTTATTTGAACAGTGTTTTAATATTTTTAATTAACAGTTTCACTGGAACAATACAATTACTGCATTAGAACTTAAGCCATTCAAACCCATAATTTACAGTCTTATCATTTGAAGGAGTTGCTTTGTTTTTAATTTGATGAACAATATGATCTGAAGAGTCATCAGATTAAAGCCTGTAGCCAAAATAAGATTGTATTAGCTGTTAAGTTTTTAATGTCCCTGAAAGTCTTGCTTTTTTCTAAGTATTGATCTTTTTTTCTTTAGAAAGGGTGATTTGTACACACTTGGAAAATAATTATGTGCCAGGGAGAAAATGGCATGCAGGTTTCATCCTTGATCCAAGACATATGCAAAATAAAAGTTCTTTTTAGCCTATTATTTTTTAAAATTAATTTTAATATCAGATATTATGATTGGCCAAAACCACCACAAGGCTTGGCTGTTTACTTCTGCTACAGATCTCTGTAGGTTTCATGCCTTTGTGGGTTCAAGATTGTATTACTGCAGTACACAGGGATGGAGGAGCTATAGCTATGGCAACCAGTGCCTGGTAGGTAACTGACAGCATGAATTACAGCATCTCTAAGGATTTTCTGCAGACTGGTCTCCCTGCTGGTCTGCTCATTTTGGTTTTGACCTACAGGACAAGGACCAGCAACAAGGCCTTTTCTGTTCCTGGTATTCATCCTTCTGTAAGAAACTCTAAAGAGGTTATGTAAATAAACAGGGTCTTAAACTGGTTTAGATGGGGATTTTATTGCAATTAATTTATTGTTGCTCTTCAAATGGGACAAATTGTGTCTTGTTTTTTGCTATGATCAGTATTGCTACATCTACTGTAGCACTTTGACCACTATAACTCGCTCATTCAGCAGGGTATTTTTCACAACCTTGGTTGACTCAGTGGTTTGAGTAAATTCCTGAAGACAAACCCAGCTTCAGATATAGCTCTGATATTAATGATAAGATGGGTATTAAGGTGGAATATGAAACATTCTTGTTTTTTTTATTTAGGTTACGCAAAAAGTGTTTGAAGTAGAAAAGCCAGTTGCAACTCTGACATTAAAAATCCAGGCCCTCTGCAGCCACTGGCAACTGGAGAACATTTCATAGCAGTATCACAAAAGCCAAAAGACTGAAAGGGGAACATGAGAGAAAACAATTTCTTAATATCTCTGCAACTTGCTGATTAAATTGTAAGAAACATTAAACTGATGTCCCTGGATAATGTGAGTAGTCATGATCCAGAACCTGAAATTCAGTTTCAGGTCTCCTTGCCCAAAAAACCCCACCTAATGCTTATTAAAATAGTTCATACAGAGTTTAATATCTCTGTTGACAACGTATTTGGACTTCTTTTTTATGAAAGCTGTTGGCCGTTTCTGTAAAGATCATTTTCCAGCAGTTATCTACTCACAGTTGCTTAATCATGTACATTTAAAAACAAAACTGAATGTGCCTGAACACTTATACCTGAAGCCAAATATCTTGTTAGTGCAGATATAATAATATTATGTAATAATAATAACAATGATTTAATTGAACCACCCAGGACACATGTTCTGACATTATATGCAATTAAATAGCTGTTGCAAATGTTTCAAGGAAAATCAAATTAATTTGTTAGAAAATGAGAACTGCAACTTAAAGTTTCAGCAGTCATAGTCAAAAAACCCTAATCTCTTATCTGAATGAAGCAGTTCATAGTATAGATCTGATAGATTGGGTGGATTTCTTTAGAATACAGAGATCACACACAGAATTCTTTTGCTTAAATATCATCTGCAAACAGTAAAGGGTAAAGCTTGATTATTAACATATGTTAATACAAAAGTTTACAAAAATGGGAGTAAAATATGTTTATGAAAATGAGAGTAAGGTGATTTCATCTGTAGAAATATAATGCATTAAGAAATTCACAGGAAAAAACCCTGTTAAATGTTTATTGACTTTGCTGAGTTCAAAATTACTCAAATTTGCTTCATTTTAAATTAAGGTGACCTAATAAAATTATGATCCTAACTGAATGTATATAACTCTATTTGAAAGAAGAATGCTTCAGTTGTGGATTGACAGGGTTGAAGCATTTGGGTTCTTTTGTTTTTAGTAACTACTATTTACTTTTTCTAGTGACTGGTTTGGTACTGGGAAAAAACATTCGGAAATTATTAGCAGAGTTTCCAAGATTGGAGGTTGCCCAATACTACTGATGAACTGATAGCTAAGAAAAGAGAAAAGAATTATTTACGTGATCATTTTTGCAAAAGAGCATAGAGAAAGTGTACTAAGTATGTGTTCACAACTGAAAAAAACCCATCAAGAATGGGGGCGGATTTTTCTTAATTATTAATAGCTTTTGTGTATACCCAGTTCAGATCCTTTTTCCTAAAAATGTCATATTGCTATTGCTAATAACATGAGTGGACCTGTCAGATGCAATACCATTTTCCCAGTTGGTATTCATTTTAGTAAGATTGCAAATAAGTAGAGATTTTTGTCTCACAACAGTTTAGGATCATACCAGAATTTTAAGTATGTAGGAAAGGTGGAATATGCCTGAAGAGAAAACCTATGATAACCTATTGCTCTTGTCAGTTTTTTTCTCCTAAATAATCTGTGATAAAAACCTTTAAACTTACTGAAAACCTTTTGGTAAAGAAGGTTTTCAGCCTTCTTAGTGAGTCTACTGCTTGGCAGAATGATCCCAATATATATTTTAATTTTTCTCAATGTACTATTTAACTAATATTTCCTGTACTTCTTCCAGTTCTCCTTCTAGTGAAGCAATAAATGATCATCTTTTTATAACTACCTTTTTCATGTATAAAGAGAATTAAAATCTGCACTCTCAGATTCTTCATCTCTCACATAGCTGGCATTTTCTAAGCCACATGTACTGTTACTTTTCTTTTCTAAATACTAACAATTGCTAACCCTATGGGCTTTTAAAATTAAAGCAGTACAAAATAACTCAGTCAATACACACCTTACTTTAGGTATTGTCACGTTAGTAATGTAAATTGTGAGTCCTTAATAAACATTAAGAAAAAATGCTCTGTGCTTCTGAAGAGTGAGGAGTTCAGTTTGTGAAATAACATCATAAGGTCATCACAGGTCTAAAGGAGTTGACTGTGTCCCACTGTAGATTCCCATTGCTGAAAATAAGTATGTAAAATATATCCTGGACCTCTCCATAGAAGAATACTCTCCACATCATCACCAGACTAAAGTTACATTTCCATTTTTTTCTCCCAGAAATTAGAATTCTTATTTTGAACATGGAGAAACTTATAGATGTAGTGCGTCAGGTGGAACTGCAGGGGATGACTGAGAGAGTATTGCCTCCTTTCCCTTCTTATTCCTAATGACAGCAATTCATTATGGCTTTTTATTTGATACAGCCTATTCTAGAAACTTGCACAGGTTTTTTTCCTAAGTGTGGTCTGCTTATTTTAATTGAAATCTGCAGCTGATTTATCTCTGGTTTGCTGAAGTGAAGGTGTGAGTAATGTATTACAGGAGTGAATATCTGATTCCCTCTTACTGCCATAAGTGAGTATTCCTGAGCTTGGCTTGATCTGGCTCCTAGTCCTCAGAACACTGTCAGTCAATTTTCGAGTCTGATACCTGTAACTCTCACAAATACCAAGTACCACTACAAAAAATTCAGTCACCTGCTTCATGTCAGACCCCTGCAGCATGGCTGTGTCCTTCCAAGAGATCCCTAGGTAGCATACTCAGCCTGAGTGCATTTATTTCATTTACTTGAAAATAACTAATGCATTAAAGATTACTAAGATTGCATATTAAATTTACTAAATATAAACTAATAAACAATTATGCATTTTAAACAAGTATGATTTTACTCTCTAATTTTTATTTAAAAATAAAAGGCTTCAGGGTTTTTCAGGTAACAAAATCCCTTTATTGAAATATAATTTTTTTTCCAGCTTTAGAAAACAAGAAACTTGAACTTTACAGTAAGTTCATGTACTTATTGTACTTAATGTGTGTGCATAGTCATATGACAACACTATCCTCTAGTGGCAGAATGTGTTAACACAAGGCTCCAGCTGCATCAATGGGAACTGGTTTATGTGTGTTGAAAAGATGATGTGTGGTTGTTATTATCCATAAATTCGGAGTTTTGATTTACATAACACAACAAGGAGCAGTTAACTGAACGCTGCATACAATGTGAGGATAATAAGTGCTCCAACCACCAGCATCAGCCACACTAAATATATTTTAGGTGACTATCTGAATATATACATATATAT
>VZRF01010863.1:0-14979 GCA_013396875.1 Vireo altiloquus
TCCCTTCCCGCACCTTTCTCCCCCCTCCCCACCGGCTCCCATCACTCCTGGGTTCCTGCTGTGCCATCCAGCCTCCCTCTGTGCCTCAGTTTCCCCAGAGAACACACCATGCCCACCCTCACAGGTGGTCTGGCACCCGCTGGCACCTCATGTCCTGCTCCCCTCAGAAGGGACCTGCCCCTGGATCCCACCCGGGCTGGGAATTTTTACCCTCACCCTCCCCAAACCAGCAGCATCCCACTAACGCAGCAGCCTTGACACTCTGACCTGCCCTGGCAGCCCCCTGCATCCCAGAGCCCCCCATCCATCCCTAGGGAGCACTGGTGTCACCGTGGCAACCAGTGATGGTCAGCAGCCGGTGACCCGGGTGCCCTGGAGGGAGCCCTGGCCCTGGCTGGGGTCAGAGGGGTCAATCAATCTCATTGCTATGCACAGGGCCCTTCGTTACCTCCGTAACGAGTGCCAGGGCTGGCAGGCCTGGGAAAAGGGGGAAAAAGGGATAAAACAGGGAAAATGATCGAAAAGCAACTCAGAGATTGGTTCCCAAAAGCAGTGTCCCCCAAGATGGGTCCTCCAGGGCCCAGCAGGGACCCCAGGACAAGGGGACATGCAGGGGTGGGGGTCTCTGGACAGGGTGGGGGTCTGGGTGCCCAGGGTTGGGAGAGGGGGCTTCCAATTCCCAATCCCACTCCCACCAACCTCCCCACACCCTGCTGGACGATGTGAGGAAGGGGTGAGGGCACAGGGGGCTTTGCTGCACCCCAGCAGCCTCATCCTGCCCTGGAGGGGGGCAGAGAACCCTGCGGCCCCCAAAATGGGGAAGCCCCCCGGGGAGGGCTCAGGGGGCTCTGCTTGCTGAGGGGGAGCTGATGGCAACCTTCCTCCATCCCCCTGCCCTGAGCCTTCCTCACCTTTCTCCATCCCCCTGCTCTGTGCCTTCCTCACCTTCCTCCATCCCCCCATTGCCCTGAGCCTTCCTCACCTTCCTCCATCCCCCCTGCTCTGAGCCTTCCTCACCTTCCTCCATCTCCCCATTGCCCTGAGCCTTCCTCACCCTCCTGCCATGCCCGCATTGCTCTGAGCCTTCCTCCCCCTCCTGGCCGCCCTGCTCCGGGCTGGAGCCGCGGCTGTGGCCCCTCCTGGCCTGGCTGAGGCCCAGCAGACTCATCTCCCAGTGGATCCCTGCCGGGCTGGCTTCGATCCGGTCCCGGGCTGAGCTGGGTCGGGGCCGGGCAGCAGAGCCGCTCCCAGCCAGGGGGAGGGCATGGGGCACCCAAATCTTGCCCCAGCGCGGGTGCTGCTCCTGGGGAAGGCCCCGGGCTGACAGGGTGCAGGGGGACCCCCCTGAGGCTGTCCCGGGGGCCAGCGGGGTGGGAACCCCGACTTCTGGTGCCATTCCCATCTCGGGCTGCTCCGGTGCAGCCGCCTCGGGGTGCAGCCACCCCCGAACGAGGTCCCAGCCCAAAAAGCCACCCGAGGCTGCTCAGGACCTCCATTGCCACCTCCCGTCCCCCAAACCGAGCCCCCGAGGGACACCCCAGAGCTGGGGGGTGGCTTTGGGGAGGGGGCAGTGTCTGCCCCCCTAACTCTGCCGCTGCTCCCCGATTCCCGCACTGCCCCCAGCGCTGCTCGGAGCCTGCGGAGCACAGACTCGGTGTCTCCAGCACAACCACACCGCCCCGGGGAGGGGAGGGGGCTGCTGGGAAGAGGCTCCCCCCGCCAAGCAGGGCACTACTGCCTGCATTTACCGGTACTGGGCCGAAAGCACCGTCTCGGGGCCTTCCCAGTTCCCCCAGTTCTCCCTCGGGGATGGAGCTGCTCCGAGCCCGCTGGGGTCCCTTTTCCTCGGTGTGGTGACACCCCAATTCCCCGATGCCCCCGCTGGGGTCCCTCTGTCGCCCCGCATGACAAACCCACACGGAGGAGAGCACCAGCCGCTCCTTTTTTCCCCCGGAGGTGGTCCCAAGTTCCCATTTTGGCTCCAGCCCCGGTGGGCACCCCGGGGACCCCCCAAGCAGCGGTGCCGGGGTGCTCCCGTTCCTCTCTCCCCTCACCCTGCGCGTCTCGGCCGGAGCCGCACGTGGCTGGGCCTGACGGGGGATTGCAGCTGACGGCTGGAAGATGGATTTATTGCAATGATGCAAAAATTAGTTTATAGAATATATATAAATAAAGATTTCCTTCCTTGATGGGCAAACTCAGCACAGCAGCAGCTCTTCTGGCAGGATTTATTAATCACCCCGGCACTGCCTGTGCGGTGGCAACAGTTTCCCAGGGCAAACTGGGCCAGCGGTGCTCTGAGAGGGGGCAAAAATTCCACAATTTTAGCTTCTCCTCGGTCCAGAACTGATTGTTACTGCTGTGGACAGGCCTGGCAGAGCAGGGCATCCCCCAACCCTGAAACTGGCTGGAAGGGGAACATCCTTCCACCTTCCTTGGGCACCCCACGACAGGACAAGGGGGAAAGGCTTTAAGCTGAAGGAAAGTAGAATTAGATGGGATATTGGGAAGGAATTGTTCCCTGGGAGGGTGGGCAGGCCCTGGCACAGGGTGCCCAGAGCAGCTGTGGCTGCCCCTGGATCCCTGGCAGTGCCCAAGGCCAGGCTGGACATTGGGGCTTGGAGCAGCCTGGGACAGTGGGAGGGGTGGAAGGAGAAGAGCTTTAACCCCTCAATTGCTGGCACCCAAATATACTGAAATTCTGGGATTAAATGCTGGTTAAACACGGGGAAACTGAGGCACGGCTGCGGCGTGGCTTGGCTGAGGAGAACCGAAGGGAGGATGCTGGTCCGAGCATTAGAGGGGGCCGAGCTTCCTCTTGGGTCTCGGGGGGAGGAGGCAGCGATCCTGGCGGGACCCTCCCCTGCCCCTGCCCGAGGTGAAACACCTCTTCCCGGCAGGAAACCCCCCGGCACGGCCGCCCCCCGTCACCAGCATCCCGCGGGGGGCTGTGGCACTCAGGGGGTGGCCGCGGGACCCCCGGGCCCCGGGGCGCCGGGCAGCGGCGGGGCACGGGCTGCTGCTCTCTGTGTCTCCTTGCTGGGCGGTCGATCCCCAGACAGACTCCTCGCCTTGCTGCGTGTGCTCTTTCGAGCCCATTGATTTCCCTGAGTAAGTGAGTTTGTATGGATCATGCAGCATGCAGGCTGGGCTGCCCAGCGGTGCAGCAGCCGGCGGGGGGGAGGGCTGCGAGGGGGGGCACCGGGGAGAGAGCAGAGCCGATCAATATGGACAGTGTGAAGTGAATTAATGGAAGACGTAGAGCCTGGCTGACAGCGCTGCCGGGGCCGCGCTGCCCTTCGGGGGCTGCTGGAAGGCAGCTGGCGATGCCGAGAGGGGTCCCCGGGGGCTCCGGCTCCAGCCCTGCCCGGGGATGCCGCTGGGGCAGGGGGCGGCTGCAGGGACCCTGCGGCTCTGGAGCTTCTCCCCGACGCGAGATTTGGTTCCCGAGGACGTGCCCAAGGGTTCCCCCGTGGGATGCCAGCTCGGTGAGGCCATCGCGGCCAGGCGTCTCGGGGGTGGAAATGTGGCAAAGGCAAAGCTCTCAGGGAGGGCGTTTGGTCAAGATTTCCACGAAAGTGTTTTGGAGCTGTGATGAGATAAAAGGGGAGAAAAATCCCCAGTTTCCTATGAAAATCTGTTGTTTTTTCTTGCAAGAGGACTCCTCGTGCTCACAGGAGCGGGGTGCAACCAGACCCTGCCGACACCCAGCTCACAGCTCCAGCATCTCCTTTGCCTTTGCAGAGCGTTTTGTTGGGAGCTTGGAAAAAAGAAAAACCTTAAAATCGCCGCAGAAGTGTTTCCCGTGGCGCTGAGGGGGCAGGAGCAGCCCGGGCCAGCCGCCGGCAGCAGCAGCAGCAGCAGCCTCAGCTCATTCCCAGCCCGGGGTGCAGATTCCGAATTCTGGCTGTGCCAATCAAACAAGAGCACGTGGTCAGCGCAGAAACCTCCCAAACTCCATCCAAAATGAGACACTTCGGAGCCCATGCCACTTGCTGAGGCTCATTAAGATCTTATTAATTGTCACAGAGTTCCAGATTGGTTTCAGTTGGAAGGGACCTCAAAGCCCATCCAGTGCCACCCCTGCCATGGCAGGGACACCTCCCACTGTCCCAGGCTGCTCCAATGTCCAGCCTGGCCTCGGGCACTGCCAGGGATCCAGGGGCAGCCACAGCTGCTCTGGGCACCCTGTGCCACCCTCACAGCCAAGAATTTTTTCCCAATATCTGATCCAAACCCACTCTCTCCGTGTGAACTCATTCCCCCTTTCCCTGTCACTCCAGATACTGATGAAGATCCCCTCTCCAGCTTCCTTGTAATTATTCTTCCTCTTCCTGGGTTGTCTTTGCTGGAATTGAGACATAGAGGGGTCAACCTTGGCCGGCACGGTTGTGTTTCGGTGTTCAGGGATTTGTGAAGGGGAGGGCACGGTTGGGTTTCGGTGATTTTTCAGGGATTTGTGAACGGGAGGGCACAGTTGGGTTTCGGTGATTTTTCAGGGATTTGTGAACGGGAGGGCACAGTTGGGTTTCAATGATTTTTCAGGGGTTTGAGAACGGGAGGGTTCCGCGCAGGGCTCGGCGCTCTGGGGCTCTTTTCGCTCGGGCTGCTCAGGGAGGAGCCACCGCGGCCGCTCCAGGTGCTGCCACTTCTTTGTCACTTTTCCAGCAGGATCACGAGTGCCTGAGGGGAGGAGGGCACAGCCTCGGGTCTGGAAATCCGGGATGCGCTTCCACCCAGGGGTGTCCTGGGTTGCAGAGCAGCTTTTGGGACGCGGAGGGGTGAAATGCAGGGAGGCTCCTCCATCATCGCCGCTTTGGGGGCGTTTGGAGCTTTTCCGCCTTGGGTTTCGTGCAGGAGGAGAAGCTCCTGCCAGCAGTGCTTTGGGAGCCAGGCTGGAAACGCAATCCAGGTGCTCCCGGGAGCTTTGGGGCAGCACCCTGGGGGTTTGCCCAAGGGCAGGGGCTGGCCCAGAGCCGAGATCCCTGTCTCCAAGCTCACAGTGACAGGAAGCCGCGGGGCAGGGCAGTGTCTGCTCCGGGGAGCCTGGAGAATCCTGTTGGACAGGTGGGATGAGGGAGTGTGGGGATGCTGAGGAGGGGAGAGCTGTGCCCAGACGGAGCTGAAGAGCAGGGAGAGAGCTGCTGGTGGTGGCAGAGACATGCCCTGGGGGTGACACCCACATGTCCCTCACGCTGTGGCACAGGGAGGTGGCACAGAGGGGATGTGATGGGTGAAGGGTGTCACCATCAGCCCAGCATCGTGCCCTGCCTGGCAGGTGAGACCTGGGGACACGAGGCTCCTCTGGGCCGTGACACGAGGTAGATGGGCCTGGGGAGGGGGAGGAAGAGGAGCTCTGGCCCTTTAAGAGAATAATTTCGGAGCTGGCCTACTGAGTTATTGATTGGCGCTATGGTAACGTATATTAGATTATGTATGGCTGGAAATGTGTTGTGGACTGGGAGGCTTGTTTGGGAAGCCAGCACTCCTCTTCTTGTAAACCAGCTCCCCGCAGAGGTTTGGGCTGTGCAGGGCCTGTGGAGTGGCAGCTGAGCACAAGCAGCGCTCGGTGCACGTGTGAGACCGAGGGATCCTTGGGATTCTCAGCCTGGGGGCTCCTCTGGGGCACAGGGACGCACCTGGAGGGTCTGGGTTCCAAAGGGTCTTCTCAGATAGATGGGAATACCTGTGGAACTGGTCACAAGTGCTAAAAGCCCATGGCAGAACCTTTCCTCCCAAAGCAGCCACAGCAATTCCCACCTCCGGCCTTCCTTGGGAAAGGCAAAACACCTGGGGAAGGACCTGGCCCCACGAAACAGGGCAGGGGAAGCACCTGGGTTCACCCCAGGCTCTCCATCTGCCAGGGCATTGCCTTCGGAGCTGGCCACACACAGCTTTTCCCTGTGGCTGTGGCACAGGGAGGCTGTGGGTTTGCCAAAGTCCTTTTCCAGCCAGCTGCTGCTGATCCAGGTCGTTTGGTGAGTGTGAGCCCTGCAGCTCCATGCCCTGGGTGCACTCTGGCATTGCAGGGGAGGCTCCCAGGCCAGCCCCGCTCCTGGGTTTGCAGAGACCCTGAGAACAGGAGAGGAGCTGAGCTTCAACCAAAAGGCCTCTCCGGGAGTGCCAGGAGGGAGCAGCTCCTGCCCGGGCAGATCAATCTCCCGAGTCCCAGCCAAGCTCCATCCCTCCATGCCTGTTCTCTCACCAGCAGGGATGGGATGGGATGGGGATGGGATGGGATGGGATNCATGTGGCTCACCTTGCTCCTGCTGGGTTCTCCTCTCCAGGAGAGCCCCGTGGGGACCCTGACAGCCCCGGCACATATGTGGGGGACGACGGCTCCCCGTGGATCCCAGGCTTTCTCTGGTGCTGAGCAGGCTCAGCCTCGGGGCAGCCTCGGGAGGCACTGGAGCGCGGCCAGGGGCTTTGTGCTGGGGTAATTGGGCTTGGAAAATGAGAGACTTCAGGATCATTTGGGAGCAGGGAGGGAGGGCAGAGGCAGCTGCTGGAGGGGCTGAGGGGAGCAGGGTCAGCCCAGAGGGGATCACGAGCTGCCACAGAGGGGTGGGATGCACTTTGGGGTGTCCCCACAGCAGCTTTGGGGGGAGCTGGGCCTGCTCTCTGCTCCACTCTTTTTCCTCCCTCTTTGCCCTGGAACCACTCTGGATCCTGGTGCCTCTGGATTTGGGGGAGCTGCTGCCCCATGAGGGACCCTGACAGGGTGGGGGTCCCCAAACACCCCCTCTGGGGCCGATGGTGCCGTGTTTGGGGTCAGAGCAGCAAACCCAGTCCCTGACTGGGATGCACTGGGGACAGGGAGCCGAGGGAAGGGGACGGGAGCCTTGGTGGTGTCCGTGAGCGATGCTGGGGCAGTGGGAGGCTGGTTGGAGATGGGACAGGAGAATTTGGGGGACAAAACAAAGTTATTTGGTGCATCTTGCAGGGCTTCCTTTACATCTGGCCCCAGCTCGAATCTCTCCTAGCTGGAGATTGACGGCTGGGATGAGACCCCTGGGACCCACCAGGGCTGGAGGTGCTGTGCTCCAGGCACTTCCCAGCCCCTGCCCTGGTGCCAAACACTCTGTCTGCTCCTCCGTGCTCTCCCCCCTCCCTTTCCCGTTTATTTTTACCTTCCTGCTCCCCGTGCAAGATAAAATCCAATCGATCCCTTGGCTGGGAGCTCTGAGCCTGTGTGTGATGGGAGAGGGATGGATCCCAAAATGCTGGCAGCTGAGGCACCTGTGCCACCTCCCCTGGGATGCCCAGCAGCTCCTGGAGCCCTCTGTGGGGCAGGCAGGGCTGGCCTGGGGCAGAGCCATGGAGCTGCAGCCCCAGCCTGGGGCGAGTCCTGAGCTGCTTGGGCAGACACTGCCTTTGGCCACGCTGGGGTTGCTTTTTAAAGCCTCGGGCCCTGAATTCTGCAAGGCTTTTAAGTGCATTTCTGGTTTTCCAAGCAGTTGCTCAGAGGTCTGGAGACTCTGGGGAAGCTCCTCCGTGGGTTCTGGAGCTGTGAAGGATCCTGGGCACCACAACCATGGCAGTGCCAGCTCCTGACAGGGCTGGTGGCTCTGAGGGCTCTGAGTGAGTCTCTCTGAACTCCAGACAAAGTGAGGATCCCTGCCTGCCCCCTCTTTATTTTCCTTTTACTTTTCTGTGTGTTAATTCTCTTTCCTGTGTCCCAGCTGGCTCCAAGGGCTAGAAGAGAATTAAAATAAATTGTTTTACCCATGCTCTGGAGCCAGGCTGGGAGAGCTGGGGGTGCTCACCTGGAGAGGAGAAGCACTGGGCCAGTGACAACTGCCTCGTCCTGCCTTAATTCCGGTCCCTGAGCTGGGACAGGGCAATGTCTGAGCTGGGACAGGGCAGTGACCCTGAGCTGGGACAGGGCAGTGTCTCTGAGCTGGGACAGGGCAGTGTCTCTGAGCTGGGACAGGAGTGTCCCTGAGCTGGGACAGGGCAGTGACCCTGAGCTGGGACAGGGCAGTGTCTCTGAGCTGGGACAGGAGTGTCCCTGAGCTGGGACAGGGCAGTGACCCTGAGCTGGGACAGGGCAGTGTCTCTGAGCTGGGACAGGAGTGTCCCTGAGCTGGGACAGGGCAGTGACCCTGAGCTGGGACAGGGCAGTGTCTCTGAGCTGGGACAGGAGTGTCCCTGAGCTGGGACAGGGCAGTGACCCTGAGCTGGGACAGGGCAGTGTCTCTGAGCTGGGACAGGAGTGTCCCTGAGCTGGGACAGGGCAGTGACCCTGAGCTGGGACAGGGCAGTGTCTCTGAGCTGGGACAGGAGTGTCCNCAAGGCAGTGTCTGAGCTGGGACAGGGCAGTGTCCCTGAGCTGGGACAGGGCAGTGTCTGAGCTCGGACAGGGCAGTGTCTGAGCTGGGACAAGGCAGTGTCTGAGCTGGGACAGGGCAGTGACCCTGAGCTGGGACAGGGCAGTGTCTGAGCTGGGACAGGACAGTGTCTGAGCTGGGACAGGAGTGTCCCTGCTCAAGTCCCCAGGGTGTGGAGGGTCCATCCGGGTCGGTGCCATGATCACAGCTGGGGGAGCAGGGAAGGACCCACTCCAGGGGATGGGACCCCCCCAGCAGGGACAGGAGGGACCTTACTGGTCACCTTCTCCACGAGAGAGGTGACCAAGACCTGGGACCCACTGGGGTTAATCCTCCCTGAGGGTCTTCTGGAAGGGAGAGGAGCCTGTGGCCAGCCAGGTCTGAGTGCTGGGGACACGGAGGCAGGCACAGGCCACCGGTGCAATGAGTGTGGTGGCCTCGGGGATGGCAGGGCAGGTGATCCCTGGGCAGTGGCTGCAGGCAGGTGGGGAGGCTCTGACCCCGACCGCCTTCAGGGACTTCTGCTGCTTTTCTACCCCTTTTTAGTTGTACCTCCTTTATTTCTCTTCCCTCCCTTTTTATCTCTTCCCGTCTTTTTTCTTTCCCCCTCTTTCCCCCACTTTTTTTTTTTTTGCTCTCTGCCCATTTTTTTCTCTTTCCTCCTTTTTTCTCCTCCCTCCTTTCTTCCTCTTCCACTTCCCCACCCCCTCGCTTTGTCATTTTCGGCATTTCTGAGAGGAGCTGGCAGTTCCAGACCACAGACACCTCCAGGTGCACATCAGTCCCATCCCGGCTCCAGGATGGCTCCACAGAGGGAGGGGAGCAGGAGCAGGCACTCCCCACCTCGCGTTGCAATGGATTTTAAATTTAGAAATTGTTCGGATTTGTGCTTTGGAAAAAAAGCCTTTTGGACATCAGGGAAAACAAATGGGCAGAAGGGGAGAGGGAGAAGCCATGCTCAGGCTGTGTTTGTCAGACCCATATCGGCGTGTGGCACATCCCTCAGCAGCCTGTTAGCCCCGGACAGGAGCGGGGGAACGCCGGCAGGGAGGACAGGGGAGAGGAAGAGGAGGGGGAAGGAGAGGGGCAGGGGGCTCGGGGACATCCCTGATGGGGCTGAGGGAAGGGTCTGCCCACTGGGAGCAGAGCTTTGTGCCAGAAGGTTCCAAGGATGGAACAAGGATGGCTCCCAAACATGGCAGAGCAGCTTCCATCCATCCCTCCATCATCCATCCATCCATGCCTCCATCCATCCATCATCCATCCATCATCCATCCATCCCTCCATCATCCATCCCTCCATCATCCATCCCTCCATCCATCCATCCATCCCTCCATCATCCATCCCTCCATCATCCATCCCTCCATCCATCCCTCCATCATCCATCCCTCCATCCATCCATCCATCCATCCATCCCTCCATTTATCCATCCCTCCATCCCTCCATCCCTCCATCCCTCCATCCATCCATCCATCAATCCATCCCTCCATCCATCCATCCATCCCGCATCCCACAGGGATCCATGCTGGAAGTGAGAGCATTTCTGCAGGGGTGGCAATGTGGCAGCACCCGGGGCTGGTGGCACTGGGGTGGCCATGTCGGGAGGCAGCAGCAGGTGCCAGCAGGGCTGGTCCCAGGTGCCATAACGAGGTGTGGGGACGGTGACAGTCCTGCTGGCTCCTCACGGCATGGAGCAGAGCCAGGGATGCCACCAAGCTGCCCTTGGTGGCATAAATGGGAAGGGAGAAGGGGGAGGGAGGTACTGGGGGGTGCCAGGGGACCCCATCGGTGTTTGTCCAGATTTTCCATCCCTGGAAGTGCTCGGGGCCAGGCTGGATGGAGCTCTGGTCTAGAGGAAGGTGTCCTTGCCTGTGACAGGAGGCATTTAACAGGAGCTTTAAGGTCTCTTTCAGCCTAAATCGTTCTGGGATTCTGTGATTTTCAGCCCAGACGTGAGGAGGAGGATGGGGGATGCCTGCTGAGCATCCAACCTTGCTGGGAGCAGGGCACTCTGTCCTGGGGCTCCTCTCTCACTCTCTGCCCCAGGGAGAGGGGGACAAACCCACCCCTCTCAGGGCAGAGTGACCACTGGGGCCATTCTCCCACCGCTCTGCAGGTTGGGGACAGACACAGAGGAGGGGACACAAGAGCCATGAGGGTTTTAAATCCTTCCTCGGCTTTAAACGCTCCCGGGGGTCACCCATGGCCACACAGACTCGATGTCCCCAAGGTGGGCACAGAGCTGCACCCAAGAGCCTCCCGTCCTCGCACCGCTCCTCGGCACAGCTCCAGCTCCCCTCTCCTGATCCCCTCATTAGCTGCAACACGGAAAGTGTTTTGAAACCTTTGCAGAGGGGTCTGTGTCCCCCCTCCCCTCCCCCTGCCTCGGCCACTTTTCCCGTCACGCTCATTAGAGCCCTGAGTATCAATCAGGGGGAGATGAAAGGCAGCTGGGGATACATTACAACACCTTGGGAAGGGATGAAAGCTCCTCTTTAGTCCTAACAAACCTCTCCAAGCCCGATTGCATATGGATGCGAGCCCGGCGCTCCTGCTGCCTTTCATCTCAGGTTTTGCCTTTTGGGCTCTTTGGGTTCTGCCTCCACAGCAGCGACCAGTGACACCACGAGGGTGACCAGTGGTGCCCTGGGGACCCTGGCACGGGTGGCACAGCCTGCTGGACACACCAAAAAGAGGTTTTAAAGAGATTTTCAAGAGGTTTTAGGGGTTTCGCTTTGCCCATTTATCCCCTCTAATATCTGAGGGCTGAGAAAACAACCCTCAGGTCCCCAGGAGGAGTTTCCACAGACACCTCCAGGTGCACATCAGTCCCATCCCGGCTCCAGGATGGCTCCACAGAGGGAGGGGAGCAGGAGCAGGCACTCCCCACCTCGCGTTGCAATGGATTTTAAATTTAGAAATTGTTCAGATTTGTACTTTGGAAAAAAAAAATCCATGGGGCATTAAATATTTACAGAAAATCAGCAGCTGCGTAAATAATAGAAAAATCCAATATTCGGCGAGTGGACCGGTTTTCAATAAATTTGAAAATTTTATGATATTGTTATTATTATTTATTGCCTATTTTATTTGCCGGTGTCTCTCCTCACAGGCCGCATGGATCTGGGTGTTTGACCACCTCGTGCCAGGCCAGAGGGGTCAAACTCCTCCTTGCCCAGAGCTTTGCCTGCTGAGTCTGTCCTGCTCGCCGCACAGATGGGATGTGCCTGGAGCAGCAGCCAGGGACAGGATCCCTCTGCCGCTCCCTGCCCTGCTGATACCCACCCTGGCACAGCCCCACAGTGTCATCAGGGGTCCCACAGGGCCACTGGAGCCCCGTGGGAGCAGAGGGCTGTGGAGGGTGACGGCGACGTAGCACCTCCTCTAATGGGATCCCATCCACAAGTAATTAAGCTCCGGCTAATGCTAACCGTAATGTGATGTATGTATGCCTTTAACTAATCATTTATTAGCCTCGTTGATGGTTTGTCAATATTAATTCATTTATTTAAACAACTCCGAGCTGTAATGAAGATGTTTGCTTTAAGGGGGGGAAAAAAAAAAAGAGATGGAGCTGCCAGGAGATTTTTTTGTTGACTCGATGTGTGTCGCCCTGCCCCGGGTGACGAGGAGCTGCTGCCACTGCTCAGCCCGGGGCTGGTGGCCTGTCCTGGGGCCGTGGGGTGCTGTCATTGGTGGAACTGGGAACCAGGGGAGCACGGGGAGCTCCAGGCTTCCCTCGGCACCCAGGGCAGCAGGATCAGGCCCTGCTTCCTGCCCCAGGGTGATGGAGCATCCCGGGGGATGCTGGGCTCTGGCACAGCCCAGTTGTGCCAGCTCACGTCGGAGCAGCTCCAGCGCCAAGCAGCTCCACCGGAGAAACTTTGGAAGCATTTCCCTTGGTTTGACCTTAAAATGTTTGAGCTGTGCCTCAAAGCCTTAAATCAAACCCAAACATGCTGCTTGACCCAGAACTATTGGTTTTTGCTTGACTTTCGATTTGTTAATGATTTCAGACCAGTTTTCATTTCAAATCAAAGTACTTCTATTTATTTTCTTTGGAGCTGGGGAGTGGGAGACTGCCGATAAACTGAAAAAAAAGTACTTTTGGTCTTGTTTGATAAGCCCAGGTTGGATCAGGTTTAGTCCCTGTTTTGTGCCCTCTGGGTGTTGCAGCAGGTGGGATGCAGGAGCAGGGAATGTCGTGGGAAGCATCCTGGCAGCACAGAGGTCCTGCCCTGGCTCTGGGCTGAGTAGATCCTGAAGCAGAGCCTCAGACGTTGGATCAGCTGCTTCCAGCTCTCCTTGGCAGCTTCTTAATATCAACTAGATCACCGTATTAAAGTTAACTTTCTCTTAAACAGGCTTAATTAGCGTCCTTCAGACAAACATAAATTAATCCTGGGTTGCTCAGGAGGATGCAGAGTTTCCTGTGATCGATCGCCGCTCCTGGCTGGAGACAAACTCCTCGGGGAGCCTGGGCTGGTGTTCGGCATCCCTAAGGCCACACCCGGGAGCTGTGAGCTAGTGGCTCCTCGTGTCCTGCCCCAGGCTGTGGGCACAGAGACCTGGCTCTGGATGTCACCACAGCCACGTGGGACCGTGTGTGACCACGTGGGACTGTGTGTGACCATGTGGGACCATGTGGGACCATGTGGGACCATGTGGGACTATTCACTGTCACACAGGACAAGGTATGACTGTGCACAAACACACCTGAGCATTCCCGACCGTTCCTCATCACCAGTGACCACACACAACCACGTACAACACTGCATTTCTGACCACTCACCTTGTGTGACCTTGCACAACCGTGGATGACCATGCATGACCATTCACCCCCACACACAACCACACACAACCCTATGTTACTATGAATGACCACTCACCACCAGGGATGACCATGTACAACCACAAATGACTATGTACAGTCATCCCTGCCATCCATGACCACACACAACTCCATATTACCATGTCTGACCACTCACCATCGCGTGTGACCCTGTACAGCTATGAATGACCATGCATGACCAGTCCCCACCACACACGACCATGTACGACCAAATATTACCATGGTCAACTGTGTATGACCACACATGACCAGTCACCGCCATGGATGACCAGGTACCACCATGGATGACTAGGTACCACCATGGATGACCACACACGACCATTCCCCACCATCCATGACCACACACAACATTGTACAACCAAATATTACCTTGAACAACCATGTATGACCACACACAGCCACTCGCCACCATGGCTGAACACATACAATCATCACTGACCATGTACAACCATGGATGACCATGTGGAATCATGGATGGCCACACATGACCACTCATCAGCATCCATGACCATGCACAACCACTCGCCACCATCTGTGACCACACACAACCACATGTGACCACACATGACCACACACAACCCTATGTTACCATGAATGACCATACATCACCACTCACCACCATGGATGACCATGTACAACTGTGGATGACCATGCATGACCACACACAACCGCTTACCACCATACATGACCATGCATGGCCACTCACCACCATCTGTGACCACACACAACCACATGTGACCACACATGACCACACACAACCCTATGTTACCATGAATGACCATACATGACCACTCACCACCATCCACAACCATGTGCAACCACGGATGACCATGCACAATCATTCCCCACCATCCATGACCACATGACACAACCACACACAACACTCTACAACCAGACACCACCTTGGACAACCATGTATGACCACACACAACCACGTGCCACTGTGGCTGACCACATACAACCACGGATGGCCGTGCATGAACATTCACCACCGTCCATGACCACACAAAACCACACATGGTCACGGACATCTCTATATTCCCATGCACAACTGTGTATGACCACACATGACCACTCGCCACCATCCATGAGCATGCACGAGCACTCAGCAGCTTCTGTGACCACACACAACCACACATGACCACGCATGACCACACACAACCCTCTATTACCATGGATGACCACTCACTATCATGTATGACTGTGAACAATCATGGATGGTCACACATGACCACTCGCCACCATCCATGACCACGGACAACCACACACACTCATGCATGACCATGTACAACCAAATATTACCCTGCACAACTGTGTATGACCACACACGACCACTCACCATCATGAATGACCATGTGGAACTATGAATGACCAGGAATGACCACTCACCACCGTGAATGACCATGCGGAACCATGGATGACCACGCATGACCATTCACCACGATCCGTGACCACAGATGACCACAGATGACCCTATANTAGGCATGACCATTCACCACCATGAATGACCATGCAGAACCATGGATGACCATGCATGACCATTCACCACCATCCATGACCACGGACAACCACACACACTCATGCATGACCATGTACAACCAAATATTACCCTGCACAACTGTGTATGACCACACACGACCACTCACCATCATGAATGACCATGTGGAACTATGAATGACCAGGAATGACCACTCACCACCGTGAATGACCATGCGGAACCATGGATGACTAGGCATGACCATTCACCACCATGAATGACCATGCAGAACCATGGATGACCATGCATGACCATTCACC
>VZRF01010867.1:0-123057 GCA_013396875.1 Vireo altiloquus
AGTAAAGAATTCCTTCCTAATACTTCATCTAAACCTTCTCTCAGTTCAAAGCCATTGCTTCTTGTCCTCTCACTACATTCCTTTGTCAAAACTCCCTCTCTGGCTGCCCCCACAATACAATACACTGTGCAGAAACATAGAAAGGGGCCATCCCCAAGTAGAGGACGAGCTGTGATCATCCAGTTTTTAAAAACAGAGTCTCATGTGAGCAGTATTGCATGTAATGGGAGTGGTAGCTCCTTAACTGTTGTTTTAATCCTATATACCTCTAACCTGTGGGATCTGGCAGGCCCACCGCGGCGCTGCCGTGGAGGGAAGCTCCTCAGATAGAGAAGCAGGCCTGCTGAAGAGATAAGGAGCATTGCACAATAGCAATGCCCAGACCCCCTAGATAAGGAGAACACTTTTTCCTTACGGCAAGGAAAAGGAGGCCCACAATTCTTTGGGGGATTTTATGTAGATCTGTAGGAACCCATTGGTTTGTAACCCCTCACACCCACCATTGTACCCCTATAAAAACCTCTGTACCCTCCCCAGACTTCGGGGATTTCTCGTCACTGGCTCCCCTTTGCTGGGTCCTTTGCAATAAAGTTACCCCCTGCGGAACGCGGCTATACGAGTCCCTCATCTCTCTCTCCCCATGCCAGCTGAGGGGGGTTGCCTTGCAGGACCACAGAGCTAAAATCACTCGAGCTGAAATCACTATAGCCCGCCGTGGCTAATACCCTGCAAAAGGCACCCCCAGGCTAGCCGAGGGAAAGCCGCTGGCTCCCTGGAAGGCATTCTCTGAGGAGAGTACCTCTCTGGGGTAGCCCCGGCTATCCTGGCCTGATATCACTCAGGCCCCTTCCCGGCGGGCCGACTTTACTAACCCATCCCTTCAAAAAGCATTTCTGGAGGTCTGCAATGAAATTGTCGCAGCCCACCTTCAGTGAGCACCTCAAGGGACCCACACTACTTGCAGAGAGGCACACATTGCCCAGAGCCTGGAGAGTGGGGTATGTGGGGTATGTGGGGTATGTGGGGTATGTGTGCAACTGTGTGCATACATGTGACTGCACTGGTGGGCTTAGATTAGACCTCTTTGGCATTTACCATGGAAGGGTTTTTGCAGGTCTGTATGTGTTTCCCACTGTTTTATAAGTGCTTATTATTGCAGTTCATCTGTTGTGTTTCTGATACCAATCCTCTATGTATGGTTCACTAAGTTGCCGATTAATTATGTCCCACTAATACATCAATAAATCACAGCAACCCCGAGTTAGTGTTTTCTACTCAGCATTTCTTTCCATGTGTGTCATTGATCACAATGGAAGGTTTTACTCTTTGACAGTATAAAAAATGAGAAATTCTGATATCCAGTAATTCTCCATCTTCAGCGTATGAAACACAACAGAAATAAAACACAAAGATGTTTACATACTAATTTGCAAATAATATTTCTAGACATCACTCATGCAAATAAACCCTAATCATTAACAGACGGATGTTAATCTGAACAGAACAAAGACCGCAAATATGCCCTCATCAGTTCTCAAGCCACCTGTATATTCAAAGGTGAGAGGTTCTAGGATTTTGTTGGGTATTTTTCTCCAACAAATATTTTTAAATACTCATAACATAAAAATAAGCAAAAATAATGCTGTATTACTTTTATGGATTTATAGTTACTTTTTCAAGAGTAAAGTTTGCCCTCCTCCAAATCAGGCGAGGCTAGAAATGCTGTAATTCTCTTCTCTTGACTACTTCACAGAAGAGACGGTTTATGTGTTGATGAGGTTTCACAAGATGGAGTGAGCTTTCTGACCTAGCCCAAACAAAATTTGTGAAAGGTCAAAGCTTCACAGGAACTCTCCGTGAATAACATCTGCTTCCATGTGACTTCAATATCCATGCCATTATGGTTTCTCTTTTCAAAGGTGCTTGTAATAATTCTGAAACTAGCATTTTTAAGCTCCATTTCTAGATGTCTGCTATTGCCATCTATCCAGCAAACTTCTTTCCTTATCACTATTTCCAGTCCTTCTGCTGCTAGTGCTTACACAGCTGGATTCAAATTGCATCTTTCTACATAGCATAAAAGCTCACAAAAGACCATGAGGGAAAGATTTTAACAGAGTGGAAGATTTTAAAAGAGTAGATTAGAAGTGGAAGAAGTTTCTGAAGGTCCAGAAGGAAATTAAAAAGGAATATTGTAAAGATAGCACTATCACCTGAATCCAGAGACCATGGGCAGTGGGATGATTTCAAGTGGGTATCAGCCTGGGATTTATTGCAATTGGGTCAAAAGTAAAATTTAAACAAGCAAACCTGAAAATAATACAGAAACATGTAAAGAGAAAAACTATAAAGACTTGCTGAACGTTCTCCAAGTCCACTTTTTTTCAGAATTTGCCAACAATAGGAAAATCCCTCTTTGAAGCTGCTGCAAGGAAGAAGGTCATTGAGGAAGATGTTAAAACCTGCTAATTGACAAGATCATCCCTCTAACTGCTGATTTCTAAACCTGGCATTTGGTAGTAGATGAAGCAAGCAGCAGAAAAAGCAGAGGGATAGCTGTGTTATCATCCTTGCTGATATTCTTTTCAACCAGCTCCTTTTGTGAAAATTCTAGGTAGTGTATAACATACACATTTTCTGTGACAAAGAATAACATATTCTTCTGAGTGCTGCAATGCTCACCATCAAAAAAGAAAGAAAAGTAACTTACCTAAAGCCTTTAGTCTGGTTTCTGACCTCTTCTTCATCACTTTTATACCACCCTGACCTTCACTGGGCCTTCACTGGTTTCAGTGGGATCACAGCTGAGCAACAAGAAAGGAATGAAGCTGGGGGTAGGCTAGAAGGGAGAACTGGAGGCACAACAGGCAAAAATCACGGATTGAGATAACAACGATTTACTCTAAACAGCAATGGGATAAGAAAATGCCCTACTCAACTCACAGCCAGGGCACCCCACTCTGACCGCTCCAACCACCATGCTTGCTCCACCCCAAGGAACATGGGGAAGAAAAACCTGAAGGAGTATAGGCTCCCACCACACAACAACCAATCCTTGATGGTAAAACTGAACACCTCTGATGCAAAGAAAAAAGTTGCACTCCTGCAATTCAGTGAACTCCTGATTGTTTGAAACATGACCAAATAGTATCAACAAGATGGAAAAAAGAGGTACATCAGCCCTGAAAGTCGTCTCTCTCATCAAACCTGTGCACCAGGACATGCTCTGGAGGGAGAGGCAAGCCAGGCTCTTATCCAGTAGTGAAGGAAATTTACCCAGCTCTCAGTCTGGATGAGAGGCCAGGGAGGAAAGTCATGTCTTGTGCTGCCATCACCAGACTTTTTGGCTTGAAGGATGGATGTTGCTCTTGCCTTTTGATAGCAGCCCTAAGGGTCAAACCCAGCTGCACTCTTAGAGCCCACTACAGGTGCTGTCAGAGCACATCACAACACTCTAATCACTGATGTGCTCTCCTTTAAAGGCCAGAGGTTTGCAGCAATGTGTTTCTCATGCCCTGGAGATCGTCTTGTTGCTGAGCGGCAAAAGCAGTTGTCAGCACTACCTTCCCCTGGGACAGCCATCCAGCTTCCCACTCCTGTCTCTTTCCTTGTTCATACATATCATCCAAAAAAGTCAGGATTCTCCCTTGGTTCCCAATCTAGCACTTCATTTCTTCCTGCAGATAGAGTAGCTATTTTTGATTTTTGCATAATGATCAGCTTTATGCAAAATTCAGGAGTTTCAGCTCCACTTCATATTTGCTACTATCTGATCCCTGTCAGGTCTGCTGTAATTCCTTTGAATTTCTACACTATAAAAATAAAATCCTTTTATTTGTTCTTACAATATTGTCCTTTTCATTTTCAGTCACCACCTTTTCCTGTGTTGCTGCAGTTCTAAAATTTCTTTCTGGGCTGCTAAGTGACCTAGCTTTTCTAATGAATAGGCAAATTTTAGAGACTTTTCTTAATCCGTTCTGGTTGCAGCCACTGATTTTTCTGATGTTCAGCACAAACAAGCACAAAATATTTCAGAAGCCTGCCACAATATCCGAATAATAACAGGTATTCCATCCTTAGGTTTCACTTCATAACACTTGCAATATTCTGAGAACCTCTATGATATATTATCCATTGTTCTGTGAACTGGATGGGCACTCTTCTTTCACAGGGAAGCACCTAAAACCCCATTTGTTTTCTACAGCATAACCACACCTTTTTAACATTCCCATTTTCTTTCTTCCCTGCATAGAGCCTGTTCCCCTTTTGTTCTACTCTTAAACATTGTGCATTATAATATTCACAACTCGTCACATAAACTGCAGAGTATTTCT
Source organism: Vireo altiloquus (assembly GCA_013396875.1). Lineage (NCBI taxonomy): Eukaryota > Metazoa > Chordata > Aves > Passeriformes > Vireonidae > Vireo > Vireo altiloquus. Next base: position 4,335 of record VZRF01010867.1, read on the forward strand.
GCAGATCTGACAGGAGTACTCTGAACGATTGCTTCATGGAAGAAAAAAGACCCAGAAAGTCTGGTTTATGCCACCTGTCCTCTCATCTCCAGTAGGATTTTATTAAAATTGAAATATTGTGGTACCTTGTAGGGAGACATGAGCCAGGACAAGAGTTAAAAAACACTCCTCCATTTGGCCTAAAAATGCATTAAAAGAAGAAACCATAAAATCACTCTTTCCTATTTTCATCTGGTAATTGTCAGATGAAATGTCTATTCATGTGGATAATCCATTCTTTTTAAGGTTTAAAAGACAAAAAAAAAAAGGAAAATAAAAAGCACTTTTTTTTTTTCTGACAAGATACCTAAATATCTAAGATATCTATAATATCTCATTCTCATATAAGTCATTCACAGCTAGCAAACCAGTGCTATAACCAGGAGGCCAGCCTTGCAGTGGAACACCACTGGCCCAGGCACTGCTCTTTCATGCTACACAATGGCTTTCCCTACACAGTTCTTGCTCTCCAGACCCATATTTAACACTTTTCTCTCTTCATCCTTTTCTCCTGCAAATTATTTCATACTTGTAATGATTAGGTTTGAGGTAGATGGTTGTTTCCTCTAAATCTTTATCAGTCAAGATGGTTAGGAGAACTCTTTTGTGTATCCCAACAGAGACACCGCCTGAATTTTTTTACACAAACATGATCAGCATACCAGGACATTCTCAGAAACAATAATTTAAACTCTGTGGGAATTTAAAAATTTAGGACTTTAAGCAGGAGAAGAATAAGGTATTTATGTCCTTAATTTGAGACACATATTGTCAAGGCATCATTTGAGTTATGAGTTGTGTCCCACTCCTTTTGCATAACTGGCCATTAAGCTTCAAGAACTCAAGGTGTTAGAAAGGTAGAAACTTGGTTGCCTGAAAGTCAACAGAAATTTGCAAGAAAGCTTGTTTTTCACTTCATTAACACTGTAGGAAGAGAAGTCAAGGCAAGAAGGAAGAAAATCCAGACTATTTTTCTTAGAGGATGTTGCAAATTATCTCTTATTCCAGTTTCTTCTACAGAGACCTGGCAGTGTCCTAATGCATTTAGAAGAGGAAAGAATATCAAGGCATCTGTGTAATTAAGAGTGATGGTTTTGTATTGCAGGAGGGCTACTATCCCAGCCAGTTTGCTAAAGACAGGATTGGGAGTGCAGCTCTGTGTTTGCTTACCCAATGAACATCTGCACAGAAATCTGATATCATGGTTTGCCAGGAATTCTTACTGGAAGGGAGCTGAAATATTTAGCAGTTTGATGAGTCTGCTTCTCCACCCCAAGGAGTATACAGAAGTGTGTCAAGTCTTGTTATTTCAGCCACAGTACTTGTATATCTTTATCAAGGTGCTGATTTGGCAGCTCAGATAAACTCCTACATAGCCTACATAAGATGCTGATTTGGCAGTTCAGACAAACTCATACATATCTTAAATGGGACCCTGAGAATCTTCTTGTTTACTGATGTTAAAGAGTAAAGGCAAGTAGTTTAGGCAAAAACTCTCTTCCACAAAACCCACTGGAATAATTTGGGCCTTTTCAGACAAATTTCCTGCATGTATCTGCACATATCTGTGCATATCTGTGTATCTGCATTAAGATCTTGGCTAGGAGGTCATTGTACCTAAATATATCTCAGAAGGAAACCTGTAAGGTTATAGGTGGGATTCAGTGCATTATCGCAGTAAGAGTCAGGCAAGAAAGCAGATCATATGACCAGCAAGTGCTGGGTGTGTGCCTGGATCTACTCCTCCTATCTGCACATGGGTCCTGGGCCACTCAAAATCACTCAGGAGTGTGGAAAAAGGTATCATTGGGCTGAGAAAACACCAAGCTAGCAATCCTAGGAAACAAGTAATGCAGAGTGACCCTTATTTTACAGACTAATCATGTGGCTGCCCTGCAATGTCCTGGCCGCGGCTGCTACTCTCTCCTGGCAGTTTCCTCATTCCTGAAATCTGAAACTTTCCTCCTTCGCTTCCTCCCTACCTCCCTTCCTTCCTCCCTCCCTTCCTTCCTTCCTTCCTCCCTTCCTCCCACCCCATCCCTTCCTCCCTCCCCCCAAAATACTCATCTCTGATCCAAAAGTCGTCATAGTTTGAAACTATCCATTCAAAATGAGGCATTTCAGTGAGTGGGAATAATGCCTGCTGGTACAGCATCAGGGTTAAATGTGGTCAAGTACTCATCAAACATCAGCTTGCTCAAAACTAGTGTAAGCACTTGAAAAGGCTCTATGTTCCTGAGCAGAATAAGGTTTATGCTTTCTTAAGAGGCCATGTTAAAGAAGGGGAAATTGTTTTGGATGGTTAACTTGGTAGAGATACAGATCCTCTCTTCATTTTTCCAAGTTTGGACAGGTGTGGCCACACTAACTTTGTGAAATGGCTATGCATTTACTCTGGTGTAGTCAGAACCTTCTTTTGTTCAAAATAATCCATACTGTTAAACAAACCACTGCAACAGGAGGTGATCCTCGCAGACCGGAGATAACAAGCTGGTTTAGTGTGGAAAGCAAGTCACATCCCTTTTCTTTCAGTGCTGTGGTAAAACACATACACACACAGAGGCAAAGGTCTGCAGTTTACTTAAGATTTTTCAGCTACAGGCTTTAATGATGTTTGACTGTTATTCTTCTCTTTAACCAAAACCTCACCTGGAATCATGACCATTTCCCACCTCTGCTGTAGACATGCATCCTTCCTTGGTTTCCCAATACCAGTTATAATCTTCCAGTTTTGTAGACAGATCAGCAACAGTCAGAGTAAAGAATTACAAGCCTCCTAGCTGTGAGCACCAGCCGTCTCCAGACCCTCCTTTTCTCTTTGAATGCACAAACATGAAAGCTAATGGGGAGATGGAGGTGAAATTGCTGTGTGGTTTACAGCTTACTATTGTATCTGAAAATGTCTTTTGCCCTTTATGTACCTTTTTATAAATCAGTGTAAGTACTCTCCAGTGAGGAAAGTGTGTACTATCACAAAACACAGATATTGTCAGAGGAAAGAGAAATGGGGTAAAATAGTTGCATTTTTCCATTTTATGGAGCTTTTTCTCACCTATCTTGAGGTTATTTCTCCCCAATCTGGAACACCAAAATATTGAAAGAAAGAAAGAAAGGAAGAAAGAAACTGGTAAAATTGTTTCTTAGAAATTATCACCCAAATACATAAAATTTGCAAGAAAAGTCCTCTCATTTCTCTTTCAGGAAAAGGAAGGTCGAAAGTATGCCATGCCTTTCTGCTTCCTTATACTATGGAAAAATCTATAACCTAAAGCAGTCAAACTGTGGAGTATAGGTGGCCAGGAACAGGTTACTGCATTTGCAAAGATTGCTTGAAGACATTTCTCACCCTCCACGCTCCTGAACAGAATAGAGAAAGGCACCTGCTTCAAGTCCTGCACCGTATGTACCTGAATACTCAACATCCCTGCTGAGGCTGGTTCTGTATGGTAAGTATTTCCCATATTTGAGTGGCAGCACATTTCTGCTACTCCTGAAATATACGCTACTGTGAATGCCCAAGAATTTGTATCAGTTTAATTTTATTCATCACACGTACAATATGTAGATCACATTTCTGGACAGCTTTAGCAATTAGGAACCTCAAACTCTGAGATCAGAGTATTCTAGCAAGAGGCAAGCAAGTCCTTGCACTGTTCCTCACTGGCTTAAGGACATGAAATCTGTAGGAGTGGGTATGTCTGCATGTCCGGATGAATTGTGCAAAAAAACGCCATCACACTACAGCGCTGAGCAGTAGCATTTCTGATGATCTCTTCCACTATTTCACCTCTCCCCACTCCTATCCCCATGGTGTAAGTCTGTGTAGATCCTCTGTTCTGTTTTTGCACCAGCTCCGGGTCCGGCCCAGGGTTTAGTGTTAGGACTTGGTGAGGTAAATAGGAGTAAAATCATCAGACTAATTTATATCCAGAGAGCACGACAGTCTTCATCTGTTCAGAAAGATACAGGAAAACACATGTAATTGTGCAGAATTTCAGCACAGACTAAGTATTTCTTGTGTCCCTCGTGTGCAACATCACTCAGACAAGTCTCATTGTCTCTTTTCTAACAAACCAAAGCTGTTGGGAAAGCAAGGACCATGCTTGGAACTGTAAATATTTACAACTCCTACATGCCATGAACAAGCAAGGAAATCTTCCAGGTTCTACACTGCTTGGAAAATGTCCCTAAATCTCATAAACCATGCAAGAACAGTTAGGTCCATGGTAGATAGAAGTTATGTGAAACTTCAAAAATAGATGCCCAATTATCCCCAGTGAAAATGAATATAATTTTATTGACTTCACTGATATTTTGCTCTACACTAGTCTTGGTAATTATTTTTTAACCTTATGTAAAACAATAAAAAATCAGTAAATTTTAAAAAATCTCATAACAGACTTCCTAAGTTTAAAATAAAATGTTCATGATCATGGCAAAACTAATCCTAGGGACAGTTTCTAGGTTACCAGTGTTCCACGTCAGCCCAAAACATCTGTTTCCAGCCTAACTTGATAGGGATCACTGGAACTTCTATCATTGGGTAACGCTTAAAAATATTTTCATTAATTATAGTTTCCAGCCATTTTATTCTATTTTGTTAGAGGCTTTCCCTCTTTCAGATTATCCATCTTATTCCCAGTAGTGGTATAGTGTCATTCGATGGGACTGACTGGAGGGGAAGTGGTGCCACCTGGAAGAGAAAACACTGATCAGTGAACCCTGCCTTTCTCTGGGAGGCTGGTGCTGACCTGTCTGTGTCAGAAACACCACTGAGGCCCACAGAGCCATTAGGATGTTAGTGCATTATTAGAAATTAAAATATTCCATCTTGCTGTTTCATCTTGGTTCTGACTTTCATTTTAAATTACTTTCTCTCTTGTGCCCTGTTAAATTGATTTGTTATGCTAAATTTGTGCCAAATAAATAACGAGCTTCCTAATTAGCTTATGTTGAAGCAAGGCAAGGATGAAATTATATCCAACTGTCTTAGTGTCTGGGGCCCTATGAAAGAAACACACTGAAGATACTAGAAACTGTGCAACTCCTCAACACATTAGTTGCTAGCATGTTGATTCCCAGTGCTTTGATGCTGCAGGGAAGTAGTTGCTTTGAATGCTTCTAAGAACAGAGTTTAGCTCTCATCACAGCAGTCTCACAGAGAGCTACAACCTACAGATGAAAACTCCAGTAAGTAAGAGAAGAAAAATGTGCATTCACACAAGTCTCCTGAACAAATTACTGGCACAACCCTCTGAATTACTTTATTTTATTCTACCCTAGCTAATCCACAGCCTAAGCAAACAGGATAAATAACCTAAGAACTCTAGCGCATTTTCAAGCTTTAAAGGAATCTGAGGTATTCTCTCATCTTTGAAATAGGGCCTCAGCCTTGTATAGCAGACAAATGCAATGGAAAATTTTGGCTAAAAAGATCAAGATGGAATCTCTGCCTCCACATAAGTCAGTGGCAAAGTCCTTGTTAGCCACAATCTAACAAGGCCTAAGCTGAAGATTGACATATCACCTAAGAGAGAAAAGAATCAAAACTAAGACACTGGTATGTCTGCCTGCTCTCCTAGACAAAACTATGCCAGTGACACTGGCTGTTACTATTGCTATCGCAAGTATCACAATCTTTTACTACTATTATTACTTTCAAAATTGCTATTATTACTGTTGTTACTGACTTTCTAAAGGATTACTACTCTCTCCAGACAATTTCTGGTATTTTTGTATTGCAATATATCTGACCAGATGTACATACATCTTCTGCTGCTCTTCTCAAGCATTGTATTCAGCAAGAAATTCAAGAACAACATAAATTTTTGTCAGGACTTACATCCTGAAAATAATGCAGATAAAGCAGAGTAAGTACCAACAACTTAATATCTAACCAGGGAACACATCTAATCAGTCATCCATGACAAGTATTTTCTTTCTGCTTGGGAGAAGTATCATGAAAATACATTATGAAATGTAATTACATACAGGCATTAACTCTTTCATCAAGGAATAGAAATACTTCTTCATCTGCTAGAGTTCATCATAAGGTGGATAATCATATGGCATAATTAGCAGAAGTCTGAATCATGGGAAGGGAAGTTGTTCACTAGATTAACTAAAAGCTAATGATGTCTAACCAGCAGAAAGAAGAATTCACATTTTCTGTTTGCACTAGATGAAAATAAAAGAGAAGCAAGAGTTTTTTAATAGATAGCAAATATTTTAGCATAAGCTTATAAACCTAAAGTGCAAGAATTGCGTTAAAAGCCCAGGACAAAAGCCTATCTAGATCAGTGGAACTAGACTGCAACATAAGCCAGAAAGAAGCACTGAAGTGAAGAGTGAAAGAATGAAGGTATAAGGTTTATACTAAATATAGGAAAAACTTCTTCATTATAAGCATAAAAATATACGCCACATCACAACAAATATTCAGTCTGTGGTCTTGAGGGATTGAATGATTCCAGGAATACTAAGATCTTGAGTTAAGTTAAGAAAGATGAACTTCAAAGTTGCATAAAATAATTTATTGTGGCTCAACACATGTCCATATGTTTGCTGTAATGCTAATATATAACACAAAACAAAATTGTTATCATTTACAAGTGGGTATGATCTACACTGCTTTGCTGTTACCAACCTGATGTCAGCAGAGTCCACTTTTTTCAAGGAATTTGGTCACAGTAAATTAATTTTTTACTTTAATTTGTTGGAGAGTTTTGTTTCAGGACACAATTTGGAGAGCAGTTGGGAATGGGGAAGGGCCGAAATAGAGGAATACAGGGACAGTAACTTAGATTGAAGAACTGGTGCACAGAGATCAGAGTTATAATAAGATCAGCCGCAAAGACGTAGTTGGGTCCCTCAGTGTGCTGAGCTGATAGCGAGTGCTGTGTGACAGGATGGGTGACTGCAGGTGTAACAGGGAGGTTTCTTCGTTTACACCCTTAAACACTGCCCTGAAATGTTGCATTTCAGCTCTGGTATCTGCCTCAGAGTTCCTGTGCAACACGAGACATGTTGCCTCAATACTTTACAAATCTCTAAGTGTTTGACACATTTTTTCAAGTGCCACTGAGCGTGGGGAGATGTAGAACCGCTGAGCTCTCAGTGCTTCAACTGAAGGCAATGAGAACTGGTCTTTGACATCTTCTTGTGGCATATGACCGTGAACCACTGTGTAGCACCAAAAACATTTTACCACGGGTGTTTTTCTAGTTGCTGTTAGAATCATTCTTCCATCAGTGAAACACCTTCAAAAATCCTGTGAAGAAATTAATTATTCTATCTTCACAGTAGGGTCTGAAGTGTGTATGATAAAAAAGGAAGATAAAATAAATGTGAAATAACTGCTCATGTAACCAAGCACCAACTGGTCATGGGTCGCTTTGAAGAAAAACAAGTGTACATGTAATTACAGTATCAGAAGACATAAAGTGGAAGCTGAAATGAGATTGGAGACATAATTCTGACACTCTGTGCTGTTTAAGTGTTTGGCTTTGTAACCCCCTAATCATGTTCTTTTATCACCAAGGGCGAAGTGAATTCATTTTTTAAATCAACAGAAAGCCACTATTTAAAATAAGGCTACTGCTTGTCATTGATTAGACATAAAAGTACCTTACTCTTAGGACATATTCATGAAGCTCTTCAGGTACCTCGCAGATAATCTGAAAACACTTCATAATGACACCAGGGTGATTAAACACCTCACCCCAGCTCTAGAGGTTAGATTGGCTAAGAAATTTTGTAAATGTTTCTGTTGGTCTGCGGAGCTGCTTGTGTGACTTTTGTGAATAAATGGGGACTTCTGTCTCCATTGTACCAGTGTGCTCTCAGAACCACTGTGTCTCATGTGCAGGGTTGTATTTTTAAATTAAATATTAGCAAAGTGGTAAGCAACTGGCTAGATGCCATAAAAAGCTAAATTTTTCTGTTTCTGGGATACAGTTTAGGTTAAGACATATTAGCAGGTATGAAAGACATTTGAGTCTCTTCTTAAAACTCTGTTCTCCTTTCTCTCCCTCTTCCAACTCTTTTGGAAGCACCAAGAAATGTTTTCAAAAGTGAAATGCATCATTTGAAGGTGCTGTGTAGAAGGCAAGACTGCTGACATTTCACTCAATCTCAGGTCAGCCCCCACCTCCAGGCAGGATGAGAGCTTTTATAGAAATTTTTGGAGTTGATGCTGAGAGAACTGATGCCAGTGAGTCCCCAGATACCACCTGTCACAGTTCTTGCTGCGTGACCAGACTTTGCACATGCTGTTCTTCAGCCAGCTGTGTCACCATTGCTCCCACTGTCAGCTGAAGGAAGCTGGTGCCCATCTCAGCTGGAAGTGCTCAGACCCTCTGGAGAGGAGGACGCTAGTTTGGAGAGACTATGGATGGTTGTTTTTATCAACAGCAGGGGTCCTTGTAAATACTGACGCTCGTTAGAGGGTGGCTAACTGTAACAGCAAAATGGCTGCAGAATTTAACTTGACTCTTCCTCTCCTCCTCATTTCTTATTAAATAACCTTCATTCATTAAGAAAGCTACTGCTTTTTCCTCCTCCAACATGAAATCTGCAGAAATTCTTAGTTAAAAAGGCTGGACTTGGGGGGCAGGCAGAGAAGCCAGTCCTCTAGAACAGGATCCTTGTAATTTTTTCCATGCACCATGTCAGCTTTGTGTCTGCTGTCACATTGTTTTGTCAGGAGATCCATGATGTTTGAAATGATCAGTACCAGGTTAAGGTGAAAAAAATGAAGACTCAGACTTAAGGGCTCTTGCACAAACACTCACAGCCAGTTGAAGAGGAAAACAAATTTACTGAGATCTTGGAAAGAGGTAGTGTTCACACCAGGGATCAAATCTTCCAAATAAGGGGGTAGCTTGTTTTCCAGATGGTGAGAGCTATCTCTGCTGCAAGAGCCCTTGCAGTAGCATCTTGAGCTGAGTCAAGCAAGATCATTCCTAACTCTGCCCCTCTTAGTCCCTATAGCCCAGCTGGCTACACTCCTATGTGACCACTCAAGCACAAGCATAATCCACCGCTATGGATTTTGTAAACCAAACATGAAATGTCTTAAATAGCTTAATGATGTACAAAAGGCTGCGCCGCATGACCTGTTCTACACGAATAGCTTTAAATGCCTGCTTACACATGTTTTAGCTATGTACTATTTGATGAGTTCTGCAACCAGGGGCACCTTTGGAAGGAAAGGTGAGATGGTCCCACTAGGATATTGAGTGGTACTTTTAAGCATGTGAATTGGACAACAAGAAAGTTACACCAGGAGGATTCCTGCATCCTATAGTTGAATACCTAATTGTGAAGCTGGCCAGAAGTTGAGTCTCTCACCTGTTTCCAAGGGGCCCCATCATCTGTGGCCAGTCCATTGTCTTCATTCTGATGACAACTAGTTGGTGAGCTCCTGGGTTATCCTCAAGTTGGTGACTCAGGAGCACTTGGTTCACACACAGGCACATTTCTGATATTTAGTTGTACTGTGGTAGATGGGTAGATGGATAGATTGATTTGTTTAATCTGCAGAAATATTCAAGGTCTGGACGTCAGCTTTACTTAGAAAATGGCCCTATCCCATCTTCAAGGCATAGCACTTGAGAAGCTTCTGATTACCTCAAATGTGATACATTTGGTGGGCTTTTTGCCCTCTTTTTCATGTGGACCTTCAGGTTATTAAAGGCATAAAACATAAAAAGCTCTGTTAATCCCCATAGCGGTGTATTGTGAGAGCTCTGGGCAGACATAGACAGAGACTGTGGGAATTAACTGGTTAACGCCAGGGCTGATGTTGAAAATGCAGCAGCAGGCTTAGCTGAAGTCTGCTGCTTCACTGTCTCAAAACACCTGCTGTCTTCTTAGTAGAAGGTAGCAGGAATGGGCCTTTGCACAAGGAAGGAAATCGCGTTGGGGTTTGTGAGAGTATTCTGTGCTGCCAGTACAAGACTACTCTAAACTATTTGCTCTGAATGAGAGATCAGCGGAGGAGTTTTGCCCTGACATGAGAAATTAAAATGCAAAACACACTTTTTCTGAAGACTAAAGTCAGCTTTGTAAACCAAAAGACATCCCACGGTAACAGTCCCCATACAGTGCATGCAACAAAGGAAAGCAGATGCTTTTTACCCAGTCTATGGGTAATTTCTAACTTTCAGCTTTCAAGAAAAGTTGAGTATTGAGTACAACTTCTGCCTAGTGGTGAGAAACCAAATGCAGGAGTCTTAGTCCAGAAACAAAATTACTCATGAATCATGGCTCAGCAGTACTACTGACCAAAACTATGTCAGACATGTCTTCTGCTTGCAGCAGGACCGTGAATTAGGACCCCATAAAAATTTGCTTGCATTGGTAAGTTTTCTTCAAACAAGTCGTGCTGGTTTGTCATTTGCTGCCATTTGCAAGGCTTCAGGAAATAAGAGCCTACTAGGCTATAAATTTGTGTAAGAGGAAGCTTATAAGGATGAAAGGAGGCAGAAAGCATAATGTGTTTCTTTATTGCAGGGGCAGACTAAGGACCTTCTTCTAGATGAAGGTAAATAAATGGGTCTGAAAGGTACCGAGAAAATAATTAACACCTGTGCAGTGGATATCATTAAATGAGAGGAAGCAAGGGCTAGACAAGGGGAGAAAAAAGTATGTTGGCATATTCAACTCATTTGGGTTCAAAGAGATTACTTTTCAAACATCTCTGCAGTGCAGGAAGAACAACCCTCATGAGCACTGCTGGTAAGAGGTGTGGTGACACAGTGTTGCAGGCATAACATGAGAGAGGCCATAAGAATCCCCCACATAAGGACCCCCCAACCCCATCATGTGTTTCTGCTCCATGAAGAGCCTCACACAGATGCTGCACCAACAGGGACTCTTTCCTCTCTGGTCTTTGAACTACATTTTGTGAGATCAAGTCTGGAGGTGTCAGAGAGATGAGGATTTTTGCAAGGAAAATGAAAAGTGGCATGTCCTTTCCCAAAGTAGTGGCAAACTGTATATCCCAGAGAGGTCAGCACCAGAGGAGAAATTGGAGTGTAACACTTGTTTGGCGAGTGAAATACCTGACAGACTAAAATGTTTCTTTAAGGTACTGCAAAACATAGTATCTGCAAAGCGTAAGAAGTACATACATCTCTCAGTTTTGGCCCAGCTCTTCACTCCCAAGGTCTCCTAAAAATTATAAAATCTGGCATGGTGAAAGAAAACCCGTTTAAAAAAGACCTTGGGGAAATCCCTATGCCTGCTCCCTGTACTATGAGAGAACCTCTTTACCGATGAACATCTGGAATTTCCATGAATAGCATTCACATGTAATGATAGTCATTTAAAAGGTGTAATAATTATGCTGACTGTATTCAATAAGTTGTGAGAGTTACCTGCTCCTGGAGTGTTTCCTGTCCAGTGATTACTTTTTCATTTTCATTAAGTGCTGCTATTATTTTATTTTCTTGGTCCCAGGGAAAAGGTGTACAGAATTAAAGTGTTAGATGAAAAGCTTTCATTCTGGTAAGTGCTTAAGGGGAAACTTGCATAAACACCAGGAGAAAATAGAAATAACTCATTTCCATGCCTTTATTTCTGAGGAGTGACTGATGTCTCTGTCAAACAACTTAGCAAGGCCTGAAGAGAAATTGTTTCTCAAATGAATAATAATGAGAAAAGAATGTGATTTGAGGTTCCTATTTAATTCTGACTTATGTATTGGCCTTGACCTTACATCAAGTAGCTTTTACACTAAAATAAAACAGAGACTTGCCCCATACAAGTCGGTGGAAAAGTCCTAGCTCTGAGTCAGGCCTGAAAAGGACCAAGATCTCACTGGGAATGGTGAAAGGAGGCTACTCGGGGTTTTTGTGTTCCATTAACTTTTCTTAAAATCACTATTCTAACTTTTAATTTTCTTCTCTCCTTCTAGTAATGATTTTAAAGATCTCCAATGTAGCTTTTGCAGAATATAAATAAATACACAACTAGACAGTACAACAGTGAAGGGTTTTTTTGTTTTCAGCTTACCAGCATTTCACCTCAAAGACACCTCCCAGGCTTACAGTCTGCAAGTAGAGAGCTGTGACTCAGCTCATAAATCACTGCAGAAATGAGTAACAGTAATTAGTAATTTGTAGAATTAAATTTGGTATGAATGCTGTTTCTGGCAGGTGAGCCCACAGGGCAGACAGTCCGTCAGCAGAAGACCTGCAATCCTCAAACCAGCAGAATAGCTAAAAGGCTGTGATGTATCCCTTATAACTCTTTTTTGTCCATTGCACCAGCAGGAAAGGGCTATGGATGTGTCTCAAATATTTAAAACAAGAGAGAAGAGTCAATGGACAGCAACCTGACCCAAGATTTATGAAAAGTGAAGCAAGCATGAACTGAGACAAAGCATTACCACATTGTAACTGATGTTTCCTATTGGATATAAAATATCTGTCCAAAACATGTTTTCTTGTTACCATCCAAGCAGTAGCCAAAAGATGCAGACAGAATCCCTTATCCTTGTGCTTCACTTCCAGACCACAGACATCCTGGCACTTGTGAGCATGAGAGCCTGAGAGACTGGAATCAAACTGGAAGAAGATTTAGTATAATAAAAACATCTTTTCCTTAAGAACATGCAGTAAATTTTTTTACAATTATCTTGCACTGAAGTCCTGATTATGGAAGGGAAGAATCTGCAACATGTTGTCGAGGTGAAAGCATCCAAGGCATTATAGTAATAAGAATAATCTTATATTGGTTACTGTAAATTACAGAAATTTGAGACTCAAAATCACAGGCCCAGGTAATTAGGGGAGCAAGCTATGGCAGAAGTTGTATGTCAGGTCCCTGCTCTAGAAGTAAAAGCCGAAAATTTTATCCTTCCGACAATATGAACCTGCAGGAAGCAATGCAAGACAGGAAGCAAGATAGAAAAAGAAACCCTCACAATCACCCAAGTGGACATAAAATGTGCCTAGTTTGCCTCAAACAGGAAAAGCTATTTGCCTGCAAGGATGGTGGGTGTCTGGAGGGCTGCCTCAGGTCAATGGCACCTCCTCTGAGTCTCAGTAAGTAGCTGAATCTCCTCCTTCTTCTGGATTTAACTGCCCAGCTCTGAAGGCCAGACTGCAACAAAGGAAAATGGCAAGTGTTGTAGGATTCAGAGCATGGAAGAACTGGGAAGCTTTCCCCTGACTCTAGAAAATTAAAAAAAAAAAAACAAATCATGACAGCTCATCTGAAAGATGAATAAGAGCTTATTTTTCACTATCTAAGTAACACTTATATCATGCAAGGAAAAATACCCAGCGAAAAGGACATTAAGTAACCATTAAAGATGCCAAAGAGTGGAGAGAAGTGACAGCTGATCTGGACCTGTGAAGTGACAATGCTGACCCCTTTCTGCATTTTCTTAAAATGTTTTCAAATACTTTCTTCTGGGCTGGGGGTTTTTGGTGGGTTTTTTTTGTTTTCCTTCAGTTATTTATTTTGCTAGTAAATACATTATAGATCTATTTGTTTATAGGTTTAGGTTTGTTTGTTTTTTACAACCCATTAGGTTTATAAACTCTCTTCTATATGTCTGTTTCATTTATTTGAACTACAATAGATCAGACGGGATTAGTTGCTTAGCAACTTTTCGGTGGCAGAATCTATTTTGGAGAATTTGCAATACTCATACTAGAGGTCAGAAAATTTTATAACATTGTAAGCCAACCAGAAAATGTGTTTCAACAACAAAGATTTCTTCCAAGGCTTCCCTTTCAATAAGAGAGGATTTCAGAATACCACCAGAATGTTCTTCTGGAAAGGGATAACATACATTTAGAATGCAGAAAGTAACAGGAAGGCAGGATAATATGAGTAGATTTGGATGTAGTAGTATTATACCTTTGTTAAGTGCATTTCATATCTTCCTGCAGTGCAGCTGTACTCTCTCCTCCTACACAGGCTGCATTCTTGTATTTGCAGGAAGGATAAACAGAATTAAAAATCTAGCTTTTTGAAAGCCTAATAATTTTTGATTTCTCCCTGCCAATAAGTACAACATAGGCTAACAAATAACAGCACAATTAAACAAATTGCATGTACTAAGGAAACAGAAGACATTTTATGCAATGCTGGGGATGCTGTAGATTGGTTGAAAACAAATTCCCTCAGATGAAAGATTAGATAGTGTCACTTTTGGGATATTTCCGGATTTACAAAACTAATCCTGAATTAGTTTTGCACAACACTTGGACACTGTACCTTGGCACATACAAACCATATCCTCCTCTGGTCTTTCCCAGAGATATTTCTAACTTTTACACTATGGTTATAGTGTGCAGTACATGACATCAGGGTTCTCCAAACCTGGAGGCAAAAGGCATCAATTTTGTGATGTTTTGGGTTGCTTTATTGTTGGTTTTGTGGATTTTTTAATGCTTGCCTTACTGTTCTTGGGATCACGACACTTAACACAATGAGTTAACACCCAAGTTGGTCTCAGCAGCACCGAAGATGCAAGTGTATAACATAAAACCAAAGGGCCTTTTGCACTGGCATTCAGCATATAAAATACACATTTTAGGAATGTGTTATTTCCATCCTACTCTAAGTGGCCTTTTGGAAATCATGTGTGGTTCTTCATTTCTAAGACTCTAGAAAGGAGCTGAATACCAAAATCAAAGTAACACAAGCTTTGTTTTAATGGAAAATTTTCCCCAGTAAAAGGTACAAAAATCCTCCTCTAAGATTCTTCAGTGACCTTTTCTCCTGACTATATCAACAGTAGTCTGCATTCTGGAGTCTTTTGGGATTAATCTCTTTGCCAAGTGCCTCTGCCTTTCCCTGTTTGGATACATGCATCAAAACTGATTATGCTGGGCAAGGGAAGGATATTTTTTAACTAAAAAACTCTTTAACACAGGTCAAAATTTAGGAAAATTGTTAGCAAAACCAGATATGTTCAGTAAACTTTTGAAGATAACCAGCTCCCAGCCACCTTTACAAACACTGTTAATTTTTGACTGCTTCCTGCCTTATATAATTGTTTCCCTTGGGTCAGATACTTTAATGCCTTTTTTGGACTAATATGGATGACAACACAACACCTCAAGTAAGGGAAAAGACAATCAGCTCTCTTTCCTCTTTTCCTATTTCTTAGATAATGTTATTTCCAATATTATCTAAGAAACTTGTTTTAAAGAAAGAGAGGAAACATCACTGCATTAATACAATGGTCAAATTTAGCCAGCAGGTGTTGTTTGTCTGCTAACAGGGTATTGAATAGTAATAGAGAAAAATGAGGTTTAGAGATAATTAATTTCCAGAGATAGAACACTGTTTATGAATAATAGAATTTACCCCATTTCTTTCGGGAAGCATTTTAGATTGAGACTTGCATTATTCACGGTTCTTTTGAGGGAAAGTTCATAGTAATTTTTCAGTGAGAAAACTAGTAATTTCTTCTAAGTAATCACTCATAAGAATAAAAGTGCGCTTTGATGTTTCACCATTTTAAGTTTAGCTAGCCTTTTGATGACTATTTTAACAGAGTAAAATAATATGACTGTTGCATGGTATTAGTGCATTGGCTAGACAGCAAATGCTCTAGTTAATGTTCCCGTACAATTTTGCATCCTTAAAAATTAATGAAACATTCATCTTTGCAAGTGGAGCTTTCCATGCAGAATGTCACAATTATAGTTTTTTGAAAAACTGAGCAGTTTTCATCTACTGCTTTCAAGTCAGCTAAAGGTGACTCTTCCCTTTCCTTTCATTACGGAAGAAAAGTTCAAATACACTGCAGAGTTCTGAAGGGTGGGCCAATACATCTGAAAGGTCTGGCTGCAGAGCTGCACTGCAGTTGCAGGCTTGGTGGCACAGGGCCTGGAGGAACCTTGAGGAGCATGGCAGGGAAATGAGAAGCTTTGCAGCCTTCTTATCAGGCGCTATGAGACAAAAACCTGTCAGCTCAAAAACAGCTCGCCATACCAATTCCACCTGCTGCAGCTGATGGAGAGCTCACTCTGCAGAGGCTCAGGTCTGGCAGAAGGTGAGCCAGTTGTCTTCCAGGAGCTGCATTAAACCAATGAGCTTGAGCTATACCAGGGCGGAAAAGCTGCACAGTAAAAAGCGCTGATACCAGCTTGAAATGGTGTGCACTGGAATGCATAGAGAAGTGGAGCTTCAGGGATGCTGCATCACAAAACATGTATTATGTCCTCAGGAACAGATAGGTTCATAAGCTGGGAGCTGGAAATGGATAGTGTGAGAGCTTCTTGTTTTTACTCTAACACCATGATTTACTTCAATCTCTTCAGTTCCTGTCCAATGCAATTAGTGTAAGTTGATAATGACAAAAATCCTCAGAAGGTGCCTTATGTGATTTCCCAGGCAAATAGCTGGCATATTTAATGGCTGATGGTGAACACTGCCTTTGTGTTCAAATTGCAATTACTGAACAAATCTCACTTTCATGCCATCTGCTAAACACCCTTGCTCAAAACGTGTATGCAAATAGTTATTTCCCTTCATTTATTTGCCAGAACCATCCAAAACTACCAACTAAAACAATAAATAAAATAAATCAAAAACTTTGAGCCTGACTCTTGTTTGTCATATGCTTAAATCAAAATAAAAAGGAGTTCAAAGACAGGCAAAGGTCTTCTTCTATCCAACACGTCTGGTGTTTGCTGCACTCTTTGACTGTGATCTGAACCAGCACATTCACACTTCCAGAACAGTGCCACATTGGAGTTACACAGTCATTTCCCCAGCTGGAGGCAATTTTCTAAACACTGATTTATCTGGGAAAGAAACAACCGTGTACACCCACACTAAAGCATCTTCTTCAGTAATATTCTCTGTTCAGTCCACTGCTTCATTGCGATATCCAAAAATTCAGGCACTCCAGAAATCTGTCTCCCAAAACCTTTTCCAAGCGCTGCTTTAATTGTTTGGTTCATGTTTAGGTAACGTCCAGTGAATCCAGCTACACTTAGCAAAGAGTTTTTATCACAGATATATATATACTTTCCCCATACGGTGATTTCCCAAAATCACCAACCAAAATTAGCCAACCAAAATAAGAACAGTGTGATTTTAGATGCACAAATGAAAAAGATAAAAAGATTTTGAGACTGTCAGCAAGCTGTCATATAGGTGTACCAAGATACAATTTCTTTCATTACTCACAGCCATTCCTGTCTTACTCTAGAGAAGCAAAAACCTGTACCTTCTTTCTACTCACTAGAGTGATGTAAAATAAGTGCATGGAAACAAGTGTCATAACATGTGTAGAGGATGGGGAATCACTCACTTTCTTTCCTCTAAACTGCAGAGATTTCAGTTCTAAAAGCTGCTGATGATGACTGTACTCCCTAGTTCATAAAACTTTGCATACATGGAAGGCTTTAAAAATTGTACCAGAATGAGTTAGAGGCACTTTAGGACAATATTAAGTCAATAAAAAGAAGGCTTTTAACTGACATTAATTGCACTTGTCACAAATGAAAAAAAAGCTGAAAGAAATAAAACACTGCAGGGAATTGGTATGGCAGTAGTTCTTTCATCGAGAAAACCTAATCACATCTCAGTCTTACTCAATGCATGTATAGGTGTCCTGGTTTCAGCTAGGGTAGTGTTAATTTCCCCTCAGCAGCTGTTGCAGTGCTGTGTTTTGGATTCAGATTGAGAATGGTGTTGAAAACACACTGATGTTTTGGGTTTTGCTGGGTCATGTTTATTCTAAGTCAGGGATTTCTTTTTTCGCTGTCTCATACGCTGCCAGGGAGGGATTAGAGGGAGTTTGCAAACAAAACCAGGAGGGAGCATAGCTGGGACAGGTGACCCAAACTGACCGAAGGGATATTCCACACCACAGAGTGTCATGCCTGCTGTATAAACTGAGGGAGTTACCCAGAACAGCAGCCAGTCTGGGTTTGATAACGGGGGTCTGGCATCAGTCAGTGGGTGGAGAACATTGTCTTGTGCATCACTTGTTTGGGATCTTTTCCTTTCCCAATATTATTATTATTACTACTACTATCATTTACCATTGTTACTGCATTTTACTTTGGTTTCAGATAATAAGCTGTTCTTTTCTCAGCCTACAAGTTCTGCTTTTGATTCTACTCTCCATTCCACTGTGGAATGGAGGTGATAGAGAAGAGCTGAGTGAGAGGCTGCATGGTACTTAGTTTTCCATCTGGGTTTAAAGCACAACAACAGGGTCAAAGCATGTTACTTGACCCTGAGTAGAAGCCTTTTGGATTGTTGTGGAAATGTATTAAACCCAGAGACACACAGATGCCCAAAGGCACACAGATGATCTTTACCAAGTGAGGTCAGATCCAGGGTTGCTCCTGGCATGGTCAGACTGTGTTTTGTGTTTGCACAACGAAGAGCATTGGTCTATGCCTTGTAATTGAGGTTGCAAGATTAATGTACAGGTGCCAGAAGAAGCATGGTCTGGTTATTTTTCATCTTGTCTTCACAGAGGGAGACCAGGCTGACGGGTTTTAATCTCACTTGGCATTAGCTGATCTCTCTGTGAAGTCAAAATTTGTCCCACTGACATTTAACTAAAATTAAGCTTTCACAGCAAACTTCAGATTTTACTTAGAGCTGCAGTAACACCTGGATAATTCTTGAGTATACTGAAGATCATCTTAACAGCATTTTCATCCAAGTAGTTGCCCTGTTTTGTTTAACTTCTTCAACTGAACTGCAGCAAGGAAAAACAGTAATTCCCAACACTGAGATGCTGGCATAAGAAGTGGTAAAAATCCAAGACTTCTATGGACATCCTACAAGATCTGGCCTTAGCCTCATCATTCACCAGAAGTATTGGTGATAGAAGGTCCTCATCTCCCTTTAGCAGAAACATAATTAAGAATGTCAGGTAGAAAAATAAATAACAGGTGGCATTTTTAACATGGGGAGAGATGATGATAAGAAGAGGTGACTGAAGGATGTGATCAAGACTGGCATTGCAAAGGAAAACACAACTCCATGGAATGGGGTCCTGTGTCCTGCTTCCCTGGACAATTTGGTGCTATCCACAAAATATTGTAAACCATAGAGTATTTGGGAATTTTTATTTGTTTGGGAAGTTTTGAAGGTGGAGGTAGATATTTGAGAATGCGTAACTGTTTATCCATTAGAGGATTGCATGCCTTGCGTTGGCTGTGAGTAGCACTGCTGTGCTCGTGAGGGTTGTGGTGTGACATACTGTGCACACCTGGAGCCATGGGACTGAATCAGCTAAATGAGGAGACACCACAGCAGAATGTTAGTCCTGATCAAGAGCAGAGCATCTGTCAGAATGAGAGTGTTAAAGAAACTAAAATTGAGTCATGGTTCAGCCATCTATGGGTTTTAATTTAATACATATTTTCTTTTAAGATCTGTTATGATATTCGTGTCTGAAAGGTTTTGGCAGTTTTTCCTAATATATCTCCATTTCCATAAGTCTGTAGATCCTGCTCAGAAAAAATTTCCCATGTAATAAATTTGAAGGGAGTGTAATATTTGACACACAGTATAGATAAGTAAAAACAAACTTTCAATTGTTTATTTTTATTCAGAGGTAGAAATTCTTCCTGTTTTTCCAAGAGCATTTCTGAGATGCAAAACAGCTTGAAGTCATCACATTGTCACTAGAAAACTATCTTTGCTGTGTTTTTAAGGAGATGGAAGCAGTACACTAATTATCAGCCATCTGTGATGGGAGCTAGGGACTCTCTCTCTTCCCTTCATGCTTTTATATGTAGACAGATTCAGATCAGAATCCCTGGAGCATCAGCCAAAGGATAAAAGCACATGAAGAAAGTCCCTGTTGTGAGCTGATATGTGTCCCACAAGTGAACATCAAAAAAAGGGATTGGCTAATCATCAGTTTTCTTTTGAATATCCAGGACAGCAAAAGCGTTAAGTCTTCCTGGCTGATCCCACGATGCGTGTATGGAGCCATGGGCCAAATACACAGGGCAGCACTGAAACCCAGCTGACATCTGCAGGAGCCAGGGAGGCTTGTGTCCAGCTGCCAACACCGTGACAGCTCCTGCCACGGGCAGGACTGTGGGATGCATTCAGGCCGGGCACACCCAAGTTCTCAAAGCTTGCATACCCTGTGGAGGGTGGAGACGTACGGAGATGGGCCTTGTTGTTCAGACAACCCTTGTCACCACAGCTGGGACTGTCCTTCCTGGTAGATGAACAGGGATCAGGAGAACACAGGTCAGCTGAATTTTCCTAGAAGCAAGAGCATTCCTTTGCCAAACACTGCTCTACTCAGAGTGTCTTCTTAATTTTCACAGATTCACATAAGATAAAAAATGTCCCCGACTCATAAGTCAGACACAGCATGTTAAAGCACTGCCAGACAGTAAACCTTAAAAAAAATTTCTCCTCTGGAAAATGCCAGGCTCAGAGGCTATAAGGGTTATGTAATGATATTTCAGTACCTGTAATCTTTGGGAGAGCAGTCCTCATCCATGAACTGTCTCTCTGTCTTTAGAAAGAACTTGAGCTGATTTTTTTGAGATTATTCCTCAACAGCATATGGCCTTATCACAAAGCTGCCTGTGACACACATTGCAAACTTCTCTCTTTTCCAGACTAAACATATTGAAAATAAGTTTTTTTTCTACATGAGAAATATAGAAATTACAGTGACTGCTTCTTTGAAATATTTCCAAAATACATTAAAGACTAGACACCCCAAAATTTTTAAGCATTCACATTTTTCTGGATGAAAAAAGGTGCCAGTGATGGGCAATTTTAGGAAAGAAAAATTATAACAGAAGAAATGGGAGAGAGATAGTAGATAATATTCATTATTTGAACTTGTTTCCGAGATAGTAGATAATATTCATTATTTGAACTTGTTTACAGCAAAAAGAAACCCCAAGGAAATCATCAAAGTAGCAGTAAAAGCTTTTTTGCCCCAACAGTAACATCATGGTTTGAAGTCTGGGGAAGTCAGCTTAGTTTCAGGTTCTGTGAACAGCCTTTCCAAAGCAGAATTATCAGATGATGTAGGGGAAGTTGGGGTATCCTGTTCACCTGCTCCTCTACCAGCCTGGTCTCACAGAATAAAGTCCCATCCTGTGAGATGGCTAATACACTCCCTCACGCACACACACAGCAGCTCACACTTCTTTCCGTTCCACCTGCTTCTACACTGATCTGGAATTCCACTGAAACTAGTGAGGATTTCACCAGGTAAGATTAAGTCCACAGCATTCTGCAAGGCACGTAGAATATCAAGCTCCAGGACACCATGTTTCAGAATTGTCATGCTTAACAAAAGTGAGGAATTTTCTTATGTGAACAAAGAAAGAACAAATCAAGCTCTTAGCATTGCTGGAACCTGAAAAATTGTTTCTGGGAGTTGTGAGGGATGAAAAGAGATACAGATCTCCTCTATCTTTTTTCTAAGCTGATTCGCTCCTCAGTGGTATAAATTGTCTTGCGATGTACAACTGCTATCTCTTAAATAGATCTTGCTGTGGATATAATAGGAATTTTTAACTTGCTTCTAAAAACATAATTATGGGTGCAAATTCAGAGAGCAGCCTGATATTGCAAACTGATAATGCCATTCCCTGTCCCTACATTAGTGCTATCAATGAGAATTAATGACATTAAAATCAGTAAAGATTCAGTGATACAAAAGAAGTTGGAAGAGTATGAGGACCATTGCAGTTTGAGAGCACTGACTCCAGTGAATGCTTGACCTTGACATGGAGTTTATTTTTTGTGCTCATTTTCCTCTTGACATTCTTCATTCCAGAATGAAATTGCTTCTCATAAGGAGAGTAATCCACATAAATTTGCAAGATGTTCTGTTTCATGCTTTCTTTTTTTTCACATCATCGTATCCAGTCCTGCCCAGACTCCCAGGGAGACAAGCTTACAATTTACTATGATGAAGTGGCTCATGCTGAGACTGTCCCTTGTCATAAAACTCTGGGATTGCAGCAGACCATTCCAACACTCAGTATAAGACAAGCCATTACTCAGAAAAACAACAAAAAAAACCCCTTCGAATTGCATGAAAATTAAAAGCAAACACATCGACACACACCAAAAAAACCTACCCAACTTCACTGAACTTCTTTGTGTAGTAACCATTCTCCCTTGGTAAATTAATGAGCAGGACAAAGAATTCTCCTTAAGTTTTGCCTCAAGGTCTTCCTTCCCCAAGAACTGGTTCAGAATTATTTACATTCTTGATTTTCTTTTGCTTCTGTTTCTTGGAACTGCCTCTCCTCTGTTCACTTAGTGAGATTTTGTCATCATACTACTTTCAAAATAACAATTCTGTCCAACCAAGGGGAGGCCTAGATTTGGTAATATGGGCTGTGATTTCCTCAGCTCTCCTTATGGAAACCTGACTCAAAATATAAAGGCTCGTCTGCCAACATGGGAGCTATGAGTCCCAAACCTGCCACTGTCTACTAGATAGTTCTAGTTCACCTGCCTGGTGTGTCACAGCTTTCTGCCTGTAAAATGAGAATGATGACAGAACGGAAACCGGTGAAGAGAGGTTTTCAGAAACTTCTAGAGGCTTTGCTTGCTGGAAAATAATGTCATATAGTAAATCTCAAAAAAGACCTGTCTGGCTAAAACAGTATTCATCCAGACCTTTTCCACTAAAGTCAGTACCAGTTCTGTCAGAATTTTAATACTAGTATTTCCTGAGCTTATGATTGTAATAGGGATGGCAGTATACAGCTGAATCTGCAGACCTCTCAATAGGATCTTTGAAACGCAGTTGAAGAAATATTTAAATAATTTAGACAGTTAATAGTTGGCTAATCTTCCTATACCACATCTGAGAAAATGCAGATAGAAGATTTATTTAGGAAAATATCATTTTTTCCATAAATATGGAATCAAAAATGCTAGGAAAGAAAGTATTTTATTACATGAGGCAAAATGACAAAATGTCCCCTTAAACGTTGGAAGGACCCCCATCTTATTGGGTTCTGAAAGATGTAGTATCTAACACAGTAATTTAGAAACCTACTAAGTTCATCTGTGGTCCTCTTTTCTGTGTTTTTCATTTCACTCTCGGTCTTCCCAAAAAGAGGTCAATTCCAAGCTGTCATCAGTTGTGGAGGACGCAATGCTGTGCTCTTCCAATTCGTCTGTGCCACCTGAATCCATGAAACTGCAAACTCAGTACCTTATCTGGGCGAATTTTGACAGATAAGTAATAATAATTTTTCCGGGCAGTAAAACACAGCGAAGTGCCCTGGACTAGACTGCAGATTGCAGAAGAGGCACACATAGACAAGGATGGCACAGTTGCTTCCATGGGGAACAGGGGCATAGCCACTCCAGACAGAGAAGCTGGCAAGAATACACCAATACACCAAAGTGCAGTATGTAGTGATATACTAGGGAGGGTTTCCTGGGGAGGGGAGAGATCTCCTTGCAGTGAGATGCCTTGCAGTCTCCTCCCTGAGAGCAGAACTTGTCAGATTTACCCAGCGCCTTTCTCCACCAGGAGGTACAATTGTGGTTGACTCCTGAAGCAGAAAAGTTATAAAAATGTAATGGGGAAGCTGGAGGAAAGGAGTGGTGACAGAGATGTTAGCACATCTTAATTGCAGAGAATTTTGCCCTCGAGCCTTCACATGCCTTTCTGCATGACTGTCACTCTGAAATGAGAATGATCTTAAGAGCAGAAGCAAAGCTCTAAATGCATATATATATATATATATGTAAGTGTGTATATTTGAGTAAAATTATTAAAAACGCAACAGTGTCCCTCAGTCTGAGAGTTTCAGCATATCTAATTTATCTTCAGAGCAAACACAGAGGCACAGAGCAATGAACATCCCCTGCTGTTAGGTGTTTTTGAAAAGAGCCGTGCTTTGCTTTTCAGACGTCTCCCTCACAGCAGTATTGCCCTGTAATTTCAAGTCATAAAACTAATACTGAGAGCAAGCTAGAGTAAATACAGCTGCCGCACTTTACTTCCACCCCTAGTCATTCCTCATCTGCTTTTCTGGAGGGAGTCCCTTTAGAGGCTCACCCATGCATGCTTTGTCTCTCTCCACCCTGCCTGACACAGCTGAGGGATTATTTTCCTCAGGCAGGGCTGTGGAGGGTTCAGAGGAGCTGGTGTATTTCCTGCCTTGCTGGTTTCCCCCTCATGTCAATCACCCAGTTTTGTACCTTGAAGAGGCCATGGTGGTGTCCCAGTTAAATGATGCAGCTACAGCAGAGGCCTTTGGAGGATTATTAAGAATCTTTACGACTTTCGGTATTTATTTAAGGACTCTTGGGTGCAGCACTTCATCCAGGTGGAATGTTTCAAAATGCACGCAAAATGCTTTCCTCCACCGAAATACATGCAATTATAGGCTTTGCAAATTAGCATATTTATCAAAGATTCTTCAATGAGAGGCTCGAGTGAACTTTTCTTTCTGAGGAACTTTTTCCTTGAATGGGCTTATTTTATAAAAATGTGTTCTGGAGAGGACTTTGGTGTCTGGGGCTTCTAGGATGTTTGGGTTTTTGGTTTTAATGGTACAGTGGGTCTCAGTTAAGTTATTAGGCTTAAAAAATTACAAGTATGTAGGCTAAAAGCATTAAGAATACATGAAACTATATTAAATGGTATATAAGAGGGGTATAAAAGAAAAGGCAAAAAATCGTCCTGGCATCACTCTGTCACAGCATCAGCTGGAGATTTGTGCCACCAGCATCTGTCCAGCAAGTGTGTACAGGTGGCCCTGATTTCCAGCACATCCTTAAATGCCAGGGGACCTGCAAGGTGCTGTAATGCAATCTCCTTTGAAACAAAAAAACCATATCCAACAAGATGACCTGAGGAGAACACTATGCAATATTCCCACCACATATCACAGTCATTTGCAAGGCCTCCTCCCATTGTTAGAGCAATTCAAAGCATGGGGGCAAATCGTTGTCACTTGTTCAAGAGGAACTCAAAAATTTATTGAATGGAAAAGACAAGTTTATTGCAAGTCTTTCTACATGCTAAGTATGAATCAGCATCACTACAGATCTTTATAAGGGGCAGGGCTTTTATATTTCTTATTTCTGCATTTTCTACACAACACAGATATGTAAGAGTAATAATCCAGCTGCCACTTGTATTAGGTGTTCAATTTCTGCATTATTCAGGAACAAAAAACCCTGCTAAAAGGTAATAGGAAGAATAAAGCAGGCTCAAGCAAAAGGAATTGTACCTAAAATGAATTAACTGAACAAGTCAATATATCAGGGGAAAAGTGAATCTATATAGCCAAAACAAGCAAAAGAAGAGTTAAATTGCAGACATACTCCCCTCTTCTTAAATGGGTCCTATTGATTTCATCCAATCCTTCCAAAGAAAAAGGATAGTAGAAAGCAGTACAGCCCTGGGATATGATACACAGAGGCACTGTGGCATCTCATTCTTGGAGGCTTTGAAGGCTTGACTAGGCAAAGACACAGACATGCTGACAGAAATCCCACACTGAGCAGAAGGCTATACTGTGGACCTTCAGAGATCACTTTCCACCACTCTATTATTTTAAGAAAAATGCTGAAAGCTTCTCCCTAAAGAGGGTTGAATAACCATCCTGAAATCCCATGGATTTGACAGCATTCAGCCTTCTTTATATCAGTCATGAAATTCAATGCTTATTTAACTTAACCTTCTCAAAATATGTCTGATAGCAAAGTTGGCATTGTCCCCAAATACTGTTCACTAAAAATACATGAGAAGCAACTATCCCATTATATCACTAATCTCCTATATGTAAAAAAGTGACCCGTGTGCTGGTTGCCTTAAATGAGCATTTCCAGGAAGCTGATCAGTTCAGCACAACAAAGCAAAGAAACACCTTTAAAAATGAACAATTATTTCTGAAATCAATACCTGTCTGTAATAAGTTGAGCACTCTCTAGATGCATAATTTAATCTCACAGTCCATGAACTTTCCCCTTTCTTAGCCTGACATTGGACGGTCATTGTCTTGTAATCTTTAATACAGTGTGGGAATACTTCAACATCTAACCTTTAGGTATCATAATTTCTGATCTGATACCTTATGTTCTCTGTGTTTAAATAAAATAAAACTGAAAAAAAAAAAAAGCAAATTCATTATACTTTTTGACTGACAGCCAAAAAATATTTTTTGAAAGAACATTGAGATCAGGAACATCCTGTATGAAAGCCCATCAGTTTCCCAGAGAGACTGTAATTAAGTTACAGTTCATAGAAACATAAGAATTGTCAAAATGCCTCCCACTAGGAACCTAACTCCTGTAAGAACCAAATAATACTGCTTCAGGGAAAGAGAAACATTATGCTACAACAAAATATGCACTTATATACACTGATATAACAAGGAATGTACCTCATCTAACCACAGGTCAAGACTCTTTTCCATAAAATAACAAGAAAAACTAAGAACTCAAATAGATAAAATGAAACAATGAATCATTTTAGAAAACTATAATAGTAAGGGCTTTAATTTAAAAGAAAAGAAAAAAGAAAAAGAAGAAAAGTAATCTTATTCACTTATTTTTTTTCAATATTATAGCCCAAACCAAGTAGGTTTCTCATAGCTGAAAATGTAGAGTTGGGCATGTGTGTTTACCTCAGCCATGAGTCTGATTGTGACAGGGCAGATCATGGCACTCCAAAGCTGACTACAGACTGAAGATACACAGCTCCTTCCTTGACTTTTTGTGAAAAAATGGCCCCTGCACAACTATTCCTTGGATAGAAATTATCAATTTTTGTTCTTGTCCAGGGATCTTGCCTTGATTTCTGCTCAGGAGTTTGATTTTTTCTGTTTTTTAAGAGGGAAATGAGAGGAGTCTAAAATATACTTGTAGCCAAAGCAGAAAATATGTCGTGCAGAACACTGCTACTGTGGTGTTCCCCAGCCTCAGTTTAAAGCTGTTCAACAGCTTATTAATTTCTGACTGATGCTGAAAATTGAGCAGACATCTTCATTGAGCTTTCACAATGCAAACCATAGCTTATTTTTTTCCCTGGGAGGTGACAACTAATTCAGAAGCCATCGATGTATATAAGGAGATTAATTTGTTCCATCCGATTTGTATTCCCTTGCAGCCATCAACAATGAATGTAATTTACCGTCATGTTGCCCAGCTGTCTCAAGCTCCTTGCAGTAGTCTTTTCATCAACAAGGCTGGCCACTTTGCTATTCAAATCCCTTCATTCAGTGATAGCTTAAACCACGGCATATTTAGGGAGGGTATTCCCCTCCAGGTAAATTAACACAGAGCTCCCCATACCAGCCAGTACACAAAATGGGGCATAGGAGATAAATCATTATGTGGGCTGCATGTGGCATTCTTACATATCTTTGCAAGTGAAATTGACTGACTTCTTCCCCATCAACACAACAGCACATTTCTAAGGTGCAATACTGTTATTTTCCTTCTCTTAGGTGTGTGGAGAGCAACCAGATTCAGGCCTTCAGTGCCTGAACATGCGGCTGCTGTTCTGTGGTATTAACTTGTCAAGTGCTTGCTTTGAGCATGTGGAAGCCAGGAGGCCTTTCAGGCTCAAATAGATCTTAGTAGAAAAGGATCAATTTCATTCTAGATGACCCATGTTCATGGCCAGGAAGTTATTGTGGACAGGCATATGTCCCACAACTTGACTATGATCTCTGACCAGCCCAGGGTCAAGCAAGAAGTCAATAATGGAGGTCATAGCATGACTCAGACCTAGAATAGTTCTTCAAGTATCCTTCTACTCAAAAAGGGAGTGAAAAGGGCCACTAGTCAATAAAGTGATTGATACTCCTGGTGCCTTTTGTAAACCATGTATTGTGTGGATACTCTGTCTTGCAGAAGGTTAACCCCATCTCTCCAGATCTGGACTGCATTAATAAATCCCACAAGGAGTGGGATTGCTCAAGACTGTGCTAGTGCCACAGTCTCCACTACAACGACTTCACTTTCCAAAGGCATAAAGACAGATTGGATGGTTAGAATATAGAAAATCTGAAAGCCTCCGAAGTCTACTATGAATGTTATTTATAAGTGTGGTATTGCAATTATGCCAGAAAACATACCAACCTGCCAATTTCATTTCAGAAAGTCAGTGAATTTCATAATCCTCTTCATTCCAACTTCCCTCTGCTTTTGTCCAGATTTCTTTCAGCTTTTAACACGCTGTAACCCAAGTTCTTGCACAAGGAAACAGAATTAATCAGGCAATGAATGTAACTTTTAATTGACACTAGAGAGCTTCTCCCCAGAGATACTGGGAGGCCCCTAAATGGAGTCTACAGGGCAAGAGACAGGTTGGATGCTATTGTGGGGACACTTACCTACTGCTCTGGGAGGGACAAGAAGGAAGAAAACAGGAGAAGTGCTTTCACACCTTTCTATGTTAACAGTATCCCAAAACATGAAAGGAGAATTTCATATTCATGGAGGCTGTCATTCAATTCACAGGCTGGAGAGGTATGTCCAAATGCCTGTAGCCACAGGTGATAGCTACAAGGTCACACTCTCCTTACTACAGATCTTGCCAGAGTGTGTCTCAGTCCTGGCTTAAAACTGTTAGCTCTAGGTGTGCCAAGGTTACCTGCTCTGCAGCAGCAAGACATTATCTGCCACGTCTGCTTCACTTGATTTAAAGTGACAATGTCAGCTGACAGCCAAGAGGCCCAGCGCCTCCCCAAGGTTTTTTCTGGGTACAGAAGGACACAGCTGCCCATTATTTTGTGATGGCCAGCAGAGGAATGACACTGAGCCAGCTCTGCATCTTTTGTACTCCCATGTAATGATTCCAAGGTGAGAGACTCTGATGATGAGAATTTATCAAACTACTCAGAGGGACCAGAAGAGACACAAGAGTGACTGGGTACAAAATAAGTCTAAATTTGCAGGGGCTGAAAGAAGACCTGTCGTACTTGAGGCCGGGGACAGAAAGGAATGCAGCATGAACTTCAGATTAAAGAAACCATTTATTAGGAAAATCTTGCCCTTTTTATAATCAGGATGGCTAGAGCAGGACACAACCATTGGTTCTTCGGTGAACATCTCCTCAGGATCATTGGCTAGTTACAGAATAACAAGTCAGGAATAACAAAATGTACAAAACACCATGTGTGAGATATATTTTACAAAACACCCAAGATGGTTTACACAAACTTCTCCTGGTTCTCAGCTCCGCTTGTGATAAAGTAACTTCTTCTCAGGAACAGGGCTGAGAGCTGGAAAATTTCTCCCTGACCAAACTTGCCAGCTTCCAAAAAGACCTGCTAGAATCTTGCCCATGCATGATAGGGAGCAGGCATATGTGACTTTACAGTGCAGCTCGTCATAAAATTTATCAAACTTGGTCTACATTCAAAGTATCACTTGTCCTAATATGCACAAAAGACCAAACCAAAACAGAACAAAACTAATAAAAATTTATTAAAAAAAAAAAGGCAAAAATTAAAAAATTAAAAAACCTTCCCCAAGTGCACTGTTCTTTTCATGAAACTTAGCACCAGGTGTGCAGATGACATTCAAGAAACAATGGAGAAGGGAATTTCATGCTCTGTGGGATCTCTGGCTTTTATAGTCAGTATAGGCTTTTATTTACCTGGAAAAACTGCACATCAACTCTCTCAGACCATCAGCAAATTATGTAGTAATAGGGAGGAGACAAAAAAAAATGTATTCTCCCAAATCTTAAAACAAATAGAGTCACTGTTGGAAGGAGGCCAGAGTGATGAGGAACAGAGCGAGAGACACAACCAGGTATGCTGCTGCTGGACATCACCATGCCTTCAGAATTTAGTATCATAAACAAGTTTCCTAAACAACCTCACACTTGGAAAAGTACAACAATATCAGAAAAAGATAAGTCACCTGGGCCAAATAAAATTCAACAGAGAGAATAAGAACAGACTGAAATAGAAACCTGCAGACTGAAACTCAGCTAATTCCAAGGAGGTCTCTACGGTTTTTTCACATTAATATTCTAAAGACATTAGTTTGAGGCTTCTAGCTCTGTGAAATGATGAATACCTGCAGGCAAGACAGAGAAGGCACTGCAGTGACAAACAGCATAAACCTCTAAAGTATGTATTTTGACCTCCTTTTAACGAGCAGGGAGTTAAGGCTGGAGAGCCAGTGAGCAGCTGTCAATCTGCCAGGACTGCAGAAAACCTATGAATGGGTTTTGCTTCCTGCTGGAACCCAAAGAGCATTAAAAATTAGATAAAAAACTAAGGTTACTGTTTGGGACAGAAGGGTTTTGTGGAAGTAGGAATTCATTGACCACAGCCATGGTCTTACCAAGTTGTTTGGAATGCAGCTGCAGAAGACAAATACTCAGTGAATGCCTTGGACAATACTAGACTGAGCCTATGTGACCTGCCTGGGGTCAACCAAGGAGTCCACAAGGGAGTTCATAGCATGGCTCAGACCTACCATAATTCTTTGGGTATCCTTGCACTCCAGAAGAGGCTAAGCAGGGCCATTTGACTATAAAGTGAGTGACATGAAGTACTCCAGAGACCTGGTACTGAGCCGCACTCCTCTTCCAGCAGACAGGCAGATCAAACAGATAAATTTTCTTGTCTCCAGTGCACCAGAGTCATCACCATTTTTCAGTTTTCACAGCTTCTATTTAAAGTACCTATGAGTTAACACTGGCACAGCCTGTACTTGCACTTGGACTTGTAGTGGAAGTAATGAAATAAAGAGGATTAGGTCTGATGTCTCTGTGAAAGATATGAAGATTCAGTGTGTTCCTCAAGGAAAGATTTTAAACATGCATCAGAAAAGAAATAAATCAATCTTTTTATAAAAAAATCTTTTAATAAAGACAATTATTTACCCAGAAAAACTGCACATAAATTCTCTCAAACCATCAGCAAGTTATGTATATCAGCAGAGCAGAAGCAAACTGTACTGGAGCCTGGGGTATGTCTATGCAAAGAGTGTCTGCCTGTTCTCAGACTCCCCACCAAATTACTCTGTCCAATACCTGCATTCTCCAATTTCATAGGTGAAATAAACACTTAAACAGAGACAGAGGTTCACAAGAAAATATGGATGTCACTTAGGTCATATTTAGTTAAAACCTTCTTCAAGTTAACTAATGCATCACTGCAGCTGCAAAATCAAAACAGCATAATTAAAGTTGAGTTTGCTTTGCATTGAGGTAAATCTATCTTTATGTCTTATTATGTCTATTTTTTCCCATGCATGTTTAAAATAGCATAATTGTTCATTACACTTTTGAAATTTGTAAGGCTATGAAGAGTTCAATATACAGTTCTATCCTCTTCCTCAAGAGTACCAAGAATGTGGCTCCTTCTTTTCTTGTGTACAAGATGGTTTCCCAGCCTGACCATCAATAGCATATTGGTCTCAGTATGCTTTTCTCACTTTTGTTTAAGATATTCTGCACAGTAATGATAAAAATTTCTTAACACATGCGCATTCTGAAATGTTTTATGCAGTAAAGGAAGTAAGTACAATATCATTACTGAGGAAAATGACATCATACATTCTTCATGAATCATTTCAAAGCCAACTGCCACAGTTCTGAACCTGTCTTAATTCTGTGGATTAATCTTAATCTTGCAAGACAAGATCCATTCTTCAACGTACAACACAATCTATCAGCAGTTATGTGGCCCGAACAGTACATTTAGCACTGCAAAGTACAATGTACAATTAACTGGCTATATGCACATGCAGTAGACCAATGTTGACCAAATTACATACTGTGGTTTGCCCTTTAGTGCCTCATAAATACAATAAGTAAAAATAATCAACACGCCATTTTGACAAGAAATTGATTTTCAAGGTATGCCATTTTCATACATAAAGTTGCATTCTGTATTACACAGAAATGTCTCCCCTCAATAGCTACACAGCTTGAGATTGATTTATTTTGTACCTGGAAAAGACAAACTTGGAATGAGCAATTAAGATTCTATCCCTTCAGAAAGACTTCACATCAGCAGTTGCTATTCTTGCCAACATGAAAGATCTCTTCTCGTAACCACAGTTAGAGAAATGCACTCCTGGGGAGGGAAGGGGGCAAGTGAGAACACAGAGATGAAAGATGAGGTGTTTTTTAAAATAGATGAAGTTAAAAGTTTTTTATGTAGTGCAAGTGGATGTCAGAGTAACATGATTCTCCCAAGAAATTCCCAACCACCCCTGGAAGAATTAATAGTCACGGTCTGATGCCCTGAATCTGGAACAGCTGGTCTAGGTAAAGTAGTTTTTTCCTCAGCTGCTTGTCCCTCCTACACATCACAAGCTGTTGCCACCTCAGAGCTCCAGCATAATGTCACACATGATATTTCCTTGTCTCAGTTCACAACCAGGTTTGAGCATTAGCAGAAGTACTTAGAAGCAGCGCCCTTCCAAACTGGTTTCACAAACCTGTTCCTAAATTATGCTGGAATAACAAATTATTGCGACAGCAAAGCAGCCAGGCTTGCTCACTCTCATCCCACAGCATGCATCATGCTGGTATGCAGCTACCTCCTAGAGCTCTGAATTTTTGTGAAGATTATTTCCAGTGCTTCAGGGAACATTAGGCCACTGTCCAACACAGGGATCCTGCCATGTCACAGAGGAGTCCTTTAATGGAAATGTAAGCCAAAATTCAGAGACACGGTCCAAAGCATCTCTTGCTGACACTATGCTCAAAAAATGGAGAGGGCTCTGTGGATTTTTTCCCTCAAAGACAAGGGGCTAAGAATTTTAGGATTTATACCTCCCTGTTGAACACACCAGCTTCAGGAACATGTCAGCTAGTTTGGTGGCTAATCCAGTGTATGTCACCCAATGTGTCCCTCTTCCATATGACCTTCTGCCCATTTACTCAGTGCCTGCTCATTCCAGAATGCAGAAATTATCTATCTATTTGCACTTTAGACATACTTACACACACTGCCAGGGCTGCAAGGGCTTGATGGGGTTACTAACGGGTCTTAAATCCTGCTTTTCAGCCCTTTACACACTTGGAATGAATGAGAAAATTTTGCCTGTAATGCTCTGAACCATACCTGTGAAATTTCATAAAGCATAGCAGTTTCTTAAGATGTAGCAATGGAATTTTCTATTACTGCTTTTGAAATAAAAGCCTTGCTGGTGCAAATCTTTCTATATCTATCAATGACATCAGGAAGAAAGTATTAGTCTTCTGTGCAGTAGCAATTTCTATTGAATTAACTCTAGGTGGGAAAACCATTGTGCTGGGAAGCAGGGAATTTTCCACAAATGTCAGGGTTGTCCCCACTGAAATACTCCATAGATGTTCTCTGAAGTGAATGTAGTCAGCAACTTGAGATTGACAAGAAAAACATGAAATAGAAGGAAAATGGTTTCTGTGTCTTCCCACCCATAAAGTTGCTGTTTGAAAGGTAGCATTCAATATGAATATGTAATTAATTGTCCTTGTCCATATCAGGGACTTTCTTGTAACAGTTTGGCAATTCACTACTTAGCGCTTTCCTGGGGATTCCCTGCAATATGCATTTCAGTTTTAGTAAGGGTGAAGTCTTATTGTATAAGTCCCTCAAGGTCACTATGAAAAGTTTCCAATAACATGGAAGAAGGTGTCTATTTCTATATGACACATTCCCATCATTTCATACGACACATCAGAGGCGATCCCTCTCAATCCTGCTCTCTTGTTCCCAGTCACATTAACCCCTACATGCTTTTATGAAAACTGAAGCCATCCCACTCCCTGCAGAGTGAGAAGTCTGCTCTGCTGCTTTCACATAGAGCCCAGCGACATTTCCAGCCCAGAGCATGAGGGAAATGCACCAGTATCTCCCTCTCTGGGAGAGAATTTACCAGCATCTGACCCACAGCATGGTGGTCATTCCACCCAGCCCCCTCTGTTGAGAGCTCCCAGCATGCACACTAGTTTAACTACCACGTGGCTCATGTTTTAGGTCTCTCTCCACACACGGTTCCCTGGAGCTCTCTCTACACGAAAAAAAAGAGAAGCTGTCACTTCAAATAGGAAATTCCTTTTCCATCACGCCTAGGAAACTGCCTTCTACAATGCCTGAATGAAAAGCTTTCACTACCCCCGCTGCTATAAAGGTATGAAAGTATTTGGCTGGTGCTCACTAGCCATCTCCATCTTCTCTAGCTTTCTTCCCAGTGTGGCCAGCCTATTTCTGATCTCAGAACCACAAAGACTGAATAACAGAGCCATCAAACAAGCTAGAGGGGAAGGGATCTTTGGAGGGCATCCATCTAGCTCCCTCAAAGCAGCATCAGCTTTGGAGATAGATCCTGGACAGGGGGAAAGGAGAGAGAGGAAGTAGAAAATCAAGTGAAAAAAAAGGTAAGGAGAGACAGACTCAACAAACGCAGAGAAAAACTCACTTCCATTCCTATTCTAAGAAACAAAAAGCTTAAAGAGAAGAGCAAGAAAAATTTAAATATCACTAGATTTTTTGTTGGCTCAAATTTTCTCGCAGTTACATAGAACCTCTAGCCTGACAACCAGTCAGGCAGAACCCTTCCAGTTTCCACAGCAGATGCTCTCCTTCTCAAACACACATTTAATATTCTCGGTACCACTTCTGCTTATACATGGACAGCTTGTAGAAGGAGCCACTGACTTTTCCTAGCATTCCACTGTAGTTTTTTCCCTCTGGCAAGGTGTAACTTCATGGCTGCCTCTTGCATACCCTTTAATGCATTCACTTACAAAGGCAGCTGTGAAGCTCAAGATTTCTGTTTGCACGCTGAACTCATCACATAAAGAAGAAAAGAGCACCATATGCTCTTACTCACACAGCAGAATGGGAAATCTAAAGTGAGAAAACCACTTAAAGCAGACAGACACAGACAGTTTGGCCTTGCAGGCCTG
Source organism: Vireo altiloquus (assembly GCA_013396875.1). NCBI lineage: Eukaryota > Metazoa > Chordata > Aves > Passeriformes > Vireonidae > Vireo > Vireo altiloquus. The sequence continues at coordinate 39,220 of VZRF01010867.1, forward strand.
ACTGACATCCACACAGAGGGCCAAAGCATGGCCTCTTCTGAATTTGAACCAATCTTCTCTGAACATACTAATAGCTTAATGAACTGAGAATTAGACTAAACCTTGTGTTATTACGGGTTGTTATACTGCACTTGGGGCTATAGATGCAATCTCCACTTAAAGAGTTTGTTTTCTTATTTTCTGTTTCTTAAGGAAGATATTTTCTTTGGTGCTAGCATGTGTCTATCAACTCAAAGTTCCTTAATGACTCTAAGGTTCCTGGGGAGATGGACAAAAAGCTCATTATACCTATTTGCAGAAGAAAAAACAAACTACTTTAGTTGAACTTATTGTGTACTGTAAGTGTGGAACTAAAACACTGGCTGAGAGTAAATTGCAGCAACACAATGACTATTCAGACTGAAGGCTTTCTCACCAATCCACTATCGATGTGACTATTTTATTGGAGTAATTCTGTGGAAGGTTCCTTCACACACAGCATGACTTACACCTAGTCAGCCAGAAATTCATTATGACGAGTAACTCTTTCTAGTATGCCACAAAATCCTCAGGCCTAGATAGGATCAATAACTTACATTTACATCTTTTGATAAAACCCTTCATTAATAATGTTAATAATGATAATTCTGTGGATAACACCACATCTCTGGAAATGTATTTCAAATGTGATAAGAAATTACTCTGTTTGGACATGCAATGAAAGCATTACTTTTTTTCCTTACCCAGTTGTTCTTCATGTGATCTAAGTTCATCTGGACATTTCTGTCAATGTGAAAGGTTTTTAAAAGGTTTGTAAATGTGAGATGGTTTTTTTCTGCACATAGAACCATTGGTTTCTATGTGCAGAAAATTCATTCATTTTTCCTCAAAATTAATTCATTTTTCCTCAAGATTTCTAAGAAGCACTTAACTTAATAAAAATGCAATCTGGAAAAAAACATAAAATAACCAAAAACAAACAAAGAAAAAACCCAACCAAAATAAAAAAACTAAAACAAAAGAAAACAAAAAAACCCACAACACATAAAACACCAAAACACAGCTTTCTGGAATACCTTTTTATATTATTTTTACTAGTTTTACTTCAAAAAGAGCCTTCTTTTTATGGGGAAAAAAAAAGTGTTGTTTAAAGATTTGGATATCCAAAGTGATTCTTTTTTTAAAGGTTATTTTCTTTATATTTTTAGTAAGAAACATCAGAAACTGTGAGATAATAGGGATGTCAGACAATGTCTGGGGATTAAGTGATTCTCCTTTCCCCTCTTACATGAATAAATATTAGCCATCTAGTATATTCCTGTCAGCACATTGCACTGTCAGTTTTTAATAACACACCAATTAAAATACAAAGTCAATGGGAGACAAGCATCACCTCATGACTAGACAGTGAGGGGGTGTAGGATCAGCCAGATTAATCTGGGTTTTGAGCTTTGGTAGAGCTAAGTGTGGGGCAAGTTCAGATGACATATGAGATAATTAAAAAACATTAGAAGGAGGGCTTCACATTTTTGCTTTTTGCAAGAAGCCCTAATGACTCCCAGGGCATTAGAACATAACATGTATCTTGTTGAGAGAATACAAACCCAGTGTTACAACAAAATAATTGTTTGATTAGACTGTGAAGATGGGTGAAGAGAGAGAAGGGGGATTTAATATTCCTTTTGCATTGTCTGAACATCCTAAGGGAAATATAATTCAATTAGGTCTATGTATATTTTTGAGACACCATATTCATAGCTAAAGAAAATGTCTGCATTCTCAGGCAGTTAGCAGGAAGAGTGCTGATCCTCACTGTGCTTTCACCAAAATAAGTAAATAAAAAAGACCATAGAACTGATTTCCTGAAGGAAGATGGTAACAGTCTGAACAAATTGTATGGTGAATAGCAGTTGTAAATGCAAAATAATGAGGAGATCATATCCTGGACTTAAATAACTTACAGGCAATGAATGCATGAAACTGATTACACTGGATGGAATGAATTGAGGTAATAATGAGAAGTGGGACTTCTACAAGAAAATTTTACAAAGCACTTTGGAAATGTATTGGTAGACATTTGTATGTAGATAATTGTCTTCAAATTGGCACTGAGGCCCTGCTATAGGAGTAGCTCATGCCCGTTCTGTTTTCTTCTCATCACAGTAAAACACCTTGATGGGCTTAGCAGGAGAGTAATGCTGAGCATAGAGCAGTGTCCTAATAAGATCACAGCCTTGTGGTAAAGCAGCCAAAAAAGACAAAGGTGTGAAGGCACAGGGTTGAAAATCCATGGATGCATGTTCGCTGTGGATACAGCTCTGTAAACCAAAGCTGCAACTGCCTTTGGGTGCCTCCCCAGTAGCTAACAGGAACAACCTCCCTGGCCTTTCCAGGTAAGCCACAGTCACCTGAAGCCCAGCAAAGGATTTGCCTCTTTTTAGCTGGAAAAAAGGAAATCTCTGGGTTTTTCCTGTGAAAAAGTTGTGAAAACCTAGAGAAAACTGTTAATTTTCTGAGAGGAAGGCATGGAAAGCTGCTTATGGAAGAAGGAAGGGCAGATGCTGAGGAAAAGTGGGTTTTATTTAAAAGCATATACATGCATGTATGTATGTATGCATGGTAAAAATAAGATAATTGAGCTGAGAGGAGAATAAGACAATGGTAATTATATATTTGTGTACAGAAGGCAAATGCGAGAAAGAAGGTGTGTGTTCATATGTCTGCTCAGTATATTTTGCCAGGAATATATTGAAAAGCATAAAATGTAATGAAAGTCTAGACCTGCTTTACTGTTTTGGTTGGATGAATGTTAGAAATAATGCGTTGGAAACTAGAAAAAATCTTTTTTCTGGAGTTCTTCCCTATTTGAAACAAACAATTGTTTTCTTTTTGCCACAATACTCTAAAGAAACCTTGACAAGGGAACTGAGCAGATTGCTTTGTTTATTCTACAAAAACTTATAAATAGTCACTTCTTGGTGAACATGATGATCACAAGTAAAATACACATTCCTGTAGTCCTTGATCGAAAGATGATGGTTCTGTAAGCTTAGCCAAGCTCCCCACCTTCACCAACACCTTAGTACCTGTGGCAGCTTCTGGGATATCCTGGAGAACCTACTGAATTATATTAACTACAAATGGACAAAAAATTCGTTTTCTTTTGCCTCAATTGTTCAGGTTAATTCTCCATAGATTACTCTCACATTCACAAGTAATTGGAAACAAATAAATTTCTGCTGTCTCAAGAAAATTATGTTTGAGAGTATTGTGAGGCAACGAGTTCTGGTCCAGACTTATAGACAGCGAAGCCAGTTAGTGGAAGCAAAAAAGGCTGCTACTTAACTGGGCTGAAAGAGAAAAGAATGATTCCCATGTCATACAACACCTATCCACAGATGTTCCCTGTACATGCAGACTGTTTTTTCTCTCAGAGCAGCTCCAAAACACACCTCTTTCTCAGTTTCACCAATTCTGATTTGTATTTCAAGGTCTTGTCTTTATTCCTATTCTCATCTTCAGGCTTCTCCAAAATCACCTCCACCAGTGTCTCTTCCACCTAGGCCTTGTGCTCCATAGATCTGCCAGGATGCCACAGTGGTGCATCCTGAGGTGTTTTCCACCTACTGCATCTGTGCACAGGCTGATATTCCTGGATGGAACAGAAAAAAATGTGACTTGTGTCTGGTTTCCATCTTTCTCCAGTCTCATCTCAATAGCTGCAGAATCTGAATCAGAAAGGTATATTTGTGGCTTCTTCTTGGTTTTGCTCTCAGTTCATGGTATTTTGCTTCACAAACAGAACTATTTATTTTCTACTTACTAAAACCCTGTATAAGCACTCCAGTTGCTAATCCTCATGTTTACGAAAAGAAATAAAGCCGTTTAAATCTCAGAAGTTAAGCCTAACCCTTCCTGAAGTTTTTCAGCTTGTGGGAGGCAGCATGGGGGATGCTTTTCCCGATCCCACTTGTAGGCATCTGGATATACGGTCATTAAGTGTTTGGCCTCAACAACATGCATTGCAAAGTTCTACCTACCACTAGTCCTCTAAAATATCTCATGTTAGCTGGTCAGAAAGCAACCTCTGTTCCTAAATGCTTTACAGTTCCCTGGAGATGACACTTGCCTTATTTTTGCCAGTATTTCTTGTATTCACACAGGATCAGAAGAGAACAGATTTATGGATAGCTGTGTCTCGATAGGACTAACACAGATCAGACATGGTTTTCCAGAAAAGACCTGTGACTTTTCCATGCCTTAACAGCAATTTGAATTACACATTCAGACAAGACAGCCCATTGTCTCTAGTTTAGATTTTTATTTGCATGGAAGAGTCAACTTCCTTGAGTGAAGTATGCATAAAAATCTAGAAAGCAAATGGAGGAAAACAGGAGTTTGATCAAGATGCAAATGAATTTATATATCAAATCAACATTTCTTAGCCTAAATGTATGTTTGCCATGGCACATGAGGCCTCTGAAACTCATTGACAGGGTGCAATGACCAGCTCACTAAGGTGCTTCAAGTGTGTAGGAGGTGCATTTGCTCCCCTCTGGCCACTGCATGCCCCTCAGTCTGTCCTGGGATCTCCTTGAAATGAGCAGTCCAGGAGGTGCAGCACACACACTGCAGACAGCAGGTAAGCCTGGAAATCATTTCACAAACAGAAATGTTGTTATTCCCACTTCTGTCAAATTTGAGAGAAGATTTGGTGTTTGGGTTTTTTTCCTAATATCTGTGAAATCCTCTTTCCCTTAAGGGAGAACGGGAGAGCAGCAGGAAAGCCAGACCAGATTTTTTGGCTCTTGTTACAGCCTCTTTCTCCCTGCAGGCAGCATAAAAATGGCTAAGAGCCTTCCACGTGGGTAGAGTAAAATCTGTCATTTTGATTTCTCCTGGATGGGAAACTCAAAATGTTCAGCAAAACACAGAGCTTTGCTGCAGCTAATCCCTCCCACCACTCTCCACCGTTGAATAAACGCTGCTGACATGCTTCCTGATGATGACAGATTTCTGGCCAAAGGAGGGACTGATCCCAGCATTGTGGATAACAGTGGGAACTAAGACAGGGGCCACCACAGAGCTGGAGGTGATCTTTTCAGGGCAGCAGAAGACAAGTTACTCCATCAGGGATGCTAAATCCTGCCACATCCACTATTACTTCAGGCTCTCCATATTCAGCAAAGGGCAGCAGCACAACCCTGGGAGGAGACACATACTCATTAGAAGAGCACTTCAGAGGAAGACTTCTTGAAAGATAACTTCATTGTTGTTTCTTCCTCTAATATCACCCCATCTGCTCCGGCATGGCTGGCTCTCACACAGTGGTTACCTGGGAAAAGCCAGCAAGCCAGACCCAGTGAGCTTGGGTCTAAATCACACACAAAATAATGGGATCACAGGAATCCAAGATTCTCCAATGCTTCAACTCTGCTGGCTCAACACGTAAAGGACCAAATATATATCCGGTTCAGGGCCCAGTCCCTGCTTCATGCAACTCTCTCTCATTGAGACAACAGTTCTCGCGTTGAGACAGACATGACAAGCATGAATCACACCAACATCTTCAGGCAAAATCACACCAACATCTTCCGGCTTTTATTTAATATCACATAGCCTCTTTTATACAGTTTCTTAGTGTTTACATAGTTTTAAGGCACAGCAGATTTGATTTATCCAATCACCACACACCACTAGATGAACACACAATAACAACACAGCATGTTTTTCTTACATGTTTTCATGTAATTCAGCTATGCCTCTTTCCCACGGTGCTTCTCTAGCCAAAGTAACAAGCCTAAGCCATGATTTTACAAAGGCAACAAAGCCTTCATTTTACAAGGTTTTACCTCTATGCAATACACAGTCACTCATTTTCTATCTCATGGGTGCACAGCAGGACCTTCCTTGAAAGACACACAGTCCTCATCGCTGGCAGATATCAATGCTGTTGAAAAGGCAGGTAGAAGAGGAGAATGAACATCTTAGTCTGTGGGATATTCCTTCACATCAGAAGAGTCTCATCCCATGTTCATTCATCTTGCTCCACAAAACAAGCTCCAGTATGAAGTACCAGGATATTTGTGTTCAGGTTTCACTTGAAACAATAGGTTTCAAAATAAATTGGATGCTGCATTACATCTATTTTCCGCTGGGGAGGAGGGGAAGATAATAAATTTAGAAATAAAGCAAGAGTGACCCAGAGCACAAAAGAAAATTAAATCAGAGAAAGAGCAGGGAAGGCTCATAAGAGAAGTATATCCCTTTGAAGCCACCTTCACATACATACTTTTCCCTCTAGCTGCAGCCATTTTGCAGAGCTTTATTGAAATAGCATCTCTGCAGAAGAGTTGCTTAAAAGAGAGAAGTAATGGATTTTTCAGAACCAATGAAAACAAACATCCTATAAACAAGAGTGGTTTTCCTCTTGTGGCAGGAGTTCTCTAATTCTTTTCTCATCAGCATCCATCACGGGGATGAGAGGGATGGAACTACGACAGAGGTCTGTGATGATGGTGTTGTCAACTGTCTTGGGAATGCTCTGTCCAGTCAACAAACTGGTTAAACTACTGAAGGCACTGCTGCTGATGTCCTGAAATCCAGAACCAGGAGGCAACAAATGTCCTTATTAAAGCAGGTAATGGGGCCACACTGAAAAAGTGCTTCGGTCAAATGCTGTGTTGTTGGTTTTGGGCAGCATTTCAGCAACTTGAAATGAGGAGTGGGAGGATGTGTAGTCTCTGTGGGCAGCTTGCTGTCTGTGGGAATGAAGCAGAGCAGATGCAACCCTTGTATGCAGCTGATCAGACTTTCTGGCATGCTGAGATATTTGAATTGCAGATTTGCAGCTCTTCCTAATTTCTTGGGTTTTGTTGTTTGTTTGGATTTTTTTAAATTGAAGCAACAACTTTAATGAGGCTTTTTTTACTATTTTTTGTATGAACTGTATAACAGTCATGAATGAGATGCAATTATACCAGAGAAAAATGGGAATATTTCCTGCACTTACAAACATCAGTGAAAACTACATTTAGTTAGTTAAAGGGTAACCTGTACAGGTTTGCTTACTCTAGAAGGTTGTGCATGAATGAATTTTACCTTGTTTACAATAATTAAGTGTTCCACCAAGTGTTGACAGCTATGGTCTTGGCTGTCCATAAACTAAATGTCTTCAAGACCTCTAGGAGCAATGAGAATCTCAGAAAAGCTAAGAGGGGATGTAAATAATTGTCTCTCAGTGTCCATGGGCTTTCTCTCAAAATAAATAATTTTGCTTGGAAATCAGCAGTTTCTCTCAGCTTGATTCAAAACATCAAGACTGGCTGCCCTTCTCAATACCAAAAAGGAGTTCTAACCCCTACAATGAGTGTACCAATAAGCCTTTATCCTTGGAACCTGGGTCCAGTCCTACATACTACCTGATCCATGAGAGAAACTCAACCAGCCAGTATAAAATCCTCGTTTATTTCCTTCACAGTGAAAACACCTCTAAGACCACTTCAAGTCCATTAGGTCCATTAGGGTTCTACTGGGAACAGGATGGGCTGAGCCCATAGGACACACAACTTAGCAAGTTTGCAGGAACATTTGGAAGACCTTCTGCAACTCTTCTCAGGAGTGTGAAGAGAGGGACCCTGAGCAAGACACCAGTCCTTGAAATACTTGTGCTACTTGTACACCTTGGAGCATGAGAATGAACTTGGGAATGAAGAACATCCAAAAAGGAATTTGCTAAGGCAAGTCAGAGTTTCATTTAGTGTTTTCTAGGATTGCTTGACTGCAGCAGGTTCATCAGCCTTAACTTGCCCTGGGGGTGAAAACAGATTCTTTTGCTCAGAAGCCTGGGGTCAGAAAGGACCCGTGGGTTTGCTGTCGACAAAGAGCATTCCTATCTGAAGAACACACCAAAAATATCCCAGATGAAGGACCTTCTGACAAGACTGACAATTTATTAAAAAAAAAAATTAAAAGGGAGGGGGTAGGGGAACTACAAAAAACTACCATCTGCAGAGCATCCGTGTTGTGGATCAAGCTGAATAACAGAAGCATCAAAACTGAACTCTAAATCCGACATTAATATTTAACGCAACGCCCATTACTGAAAACACATTTGTTGTTCTGCTAAATTGGGACACTGCTTCTTTGAAAGGAAATATCTCTTTGCTGGAATTTCTGCATTCTGCAAGAACTCTTTCCAAAAGCTAGTTCATTCCAACATCCTTTGGTAAAAGATGAAGGGATCAGAGAGCAAAACCATCTCAACCCCTGTAATGTTATAACTAAATCCCTTTACCCTAAATAACAAGCTTTCTTCACTAAGCCTGGCTTGTTTGACTTCTGCTCCTGCAAGCTAGAATCTTGAGCTACTTTAAATCTTGTAAGCAGAAGAAAGCATATTATTCTTATATTTCCCGTCTCTTTAATGCCTCCAGACAATCTCTGGGATAGCACTTTACCTAGTTTCAGAAACACTGGTTTCAGACAGTTTAACCAGGCAATTACCGATTTTCCTGCAGTTCTCTGGCTGACAGTGCTCACTGCAGGCAGAAGACAAACTGGGATGAACAGAGGGGTAGAAGAAGAAAGAAAGAAGGAAAGCAGATAATTTTTCTAGATGGGTTTAACTGTTCCAGCTGCTTCTCTGAGTCTGTTCCTCTGCTACCTCCTTTCCTGTGCCATTAATGTCTGTGGCAAGCTAGAGATAAGGTGCTACAGCAACACACTGGACATAGTTTTCATTCTTTTCCACTGAGAAAAATTCTGGGCCCAAATCTGAATGAATGGGTCTGCTTCATTCATTATAGTAGATAACAGAAACTAAACAGAAACCTGTTGCAAGCACAGCTATAACAAACACGAGTCTTAACCAGAAATAGCAGGATTGTAGAAGTACTATATACAGCTGCAACTACATCTCTCTTACATCTGTGTACACACCAGGTAAAGCTATTTGTTTCATGGATCATGAAAAATATAGGTTCTTCCCTTTATCAAAATGAGCCCTCAGAGCTGATACCAATTACTTGTCACAGCAAGCCAAGTTCAGCTATTTGTCTACACAGAAGTTACCAGCCCAACACATCCATTTTATCTTGATGAGATTTGATTGGCTGCAACAGAGTTAATCCTGCCTTACAATAGTGAAAATGGTAATGATCCCCAGAGTTTTCATACATGCTGGTGATTTGAATTCTGCAGGTTTTTGTAGAACATAGCTGAGACTGCATTATATCCCAAGCTTTTTATTCTACCTAAGTTAATTCTGACAACATAAAACTGCTCTGAATTGCCCAGACATGCATTTATATACTAACAACAGACTTTCTATGCTCTTAAATACCCAGGATATAGACATAACTAAATATTCTCATATAAAAGTATTTATGTAAGACTTTACGAAAGTATTTAAAATTAAAATAATAACCTTGATAAAAAAGTCTCATTAGCGAGTAAATATGATTTGTGAAAGCTAGGAAATTGCCAAATAAAGGTTAGCAGCTTAACCTTAGTACTCTTCTGGCCTTGTATGTATAATCTACCTATCCCTGTATGGTGTCATGTGAGAAGACATAACACATAATGCAAGCTACATAGTGCCAGGCTTGACCTTCATATCCCAGGCTGAGTTGTCAAAGCTGTCAGGAAGTATATATACCTAACACTGTGATTTTATTTATACTCATATATGAGTGTGTGCGTGTGGGAGGGGGTGTGTTTGTGTGTGTGTGTGTAAATTAATAACACAATGAGCACAGAAAACTTTGAAAGAACGGCCTGGCTTTCACAGTACAGGCAATGGTACCCTTGAAAATGAAATCATTTGCTTCAGTAATTTAATGACTGGATGCCTGTACCTTCCCATGATGCTTGCCCCCACATGAAGTGGGAATGGCAGTTGCATCCTGTCACACAAAAAAATTTGCTGGCTTAATTAACAAGCTTGTTAAGATAAAGGACTAAATATAAATTTAGCACAAGTCACTCACACCTACACCCTCTCAGTGTCTTTCCCACCAGCTGAATAGCCCCTTCCAGAAGAAACTGCTTTTGAAGCTGACACAAATCTGGCAGTCAGCAAAACACAATGGGGAAGCTGCTTGTTTTCTGTTGTGCTCTTGCTATAGAAAGAACCTCAACCTTCCCAGCCCACCCCCCTTTAAGGATTTCTCCATCTCTGAAGAGAAGAAAGATGTGCATGACCCCACAGAGTCAATGCTGTGAGTACAGAAATTATGCCAAATCAGCATCCACACTGCTCTACACAGAGCAAAATCTGGGAAGGGAAAAGTTGAGGTGAGTTAAGCTCCATGCTCCACATTCCTGTCGCTTATAGTTAGTGCCATCAATTTTCTGCAGCTTTTCTTTACTCTTTTGTAAATAAGTCTTTCTAATTCCACAGGATCTCAGACTCTTGAGTGATCAAAAGTTTCTGGATTTGGAAAGTGTTATTTCACTTTTTTTTAATTAACTTCTCTTATTATGAGCACTGGGAAGGTATTTGCTGGCATCAAGAAACTTGTGTTGTCCTGATGCCTTAGAAGAATTTCGGCACAGCAGGAACCCACAAACACCAAGGGAGCAAAGCCCATAAACAGTTGTACAGCATGGAAAACCCTTACTGAAAAGCAAAGAGAAGAGCTGTGAACATCTGGCATCACAGGCAGTGCTCTGAATACTCTGCATTTATAATGCATATATGCATAGTGGTGATTGCTTAACATCCTCCACTGCTTCCTGCCAAATAAACATCCAAGAGCACTAGAGGGCTTTTGTTGGATCTTTCCAGGCTGGATCACTGTTATAGGCAGCTTTTCATCCAGAAGCCACACTGGTGGGGTCATTTTACTCTTCTGGTAAAAAGTACCTCTGGAGCCCACTTTGGGAATGGAGAGGAGCTGTAGAGGGGATGCAAAAAACCCCATTCCCATTTCAAGGCTCTTATGCTGCAGCTAGAACCGGAGAGAGGGGTGTTAACAGCTGTCCCAGTTCCCTTCCCCAGCCCTGACTCCCTGGTGTGTTGTTGGGTGCTCTCAGCTCATACCCAACCACATCACAGGGGAGGGCAGTTTTCCATTCTCAGCTAGACCAAACAAATGTGTGTTCAGGCTGGACATGAAACCCAGCTGCCTTTCAGCTGCCTCCTGCAACTGCCACACATTCTGCCTGCAGACCAAATTATGCAAACAAGCCTGAGATAGCACAACAATGATTTTTATATACATATTTATAAGTCTGTGTGTATATATATATGAAAATACAAAATACTAATATTCATTTAATTATAACAAGCTCTTTGTTATATACCCTGGATCCAAAAGTGGGGAGAGAGGAAGGAATCCATAAGTGCTGTGGAATTTTTATCTTATTTATTTGAAATTTCAATTGTCATTGAAATTTCTCATGCCCTTTGCCTTGAGCTGAACCTGCTTTGTATTTTATATACATACTTTTGCCATTGTTTTTCAATCCTTAACTTCAGAGGCCTGTAAATAGATGTTCAATAATAAATTTTTCTTTCATTGTTGTTCATGCTGCATGAAAATTACTACACCATCAGCCAATTTCTCTGATATTCCATGTCTGTATAAACACCGCTAGACACTGCAAGGCAAAATCTAATAACCAGAATCTTAGAGGTATGTAGGTACTTTGCTTCCATTGATTTCTTTGAAAATAGTTCATTAATACCTGGGGAGATTGGTTCTTACTGTACGGATTTGAATCCAGACTAATTTTCAAGTGGTTCATGTCATTCCTTTTTTTTTCACTTTTTGTGGATTGTTTTTAAACTATAAGATACACTTCAGTTAGAGTTTGAATGAATGCAAGAGAACTACAAATCTTGTTCAAATTTCTCAAATGTGCCAAAATGAACTTAGAAATGTAGATTGTGCATCCTCTGTCAGCTTTCCACAAAGGCCTACCCTAACATAAGAACCCCTATATTCACCTCACGGTGTTTCTGTGTTCTTATCATACCCTTCATTGGACCTAGTAGAGTAATGCTAAAAAGTGAGTCAGACAAGAGTCTATTCAAAAATAAATGGTATGCAAGTTATAAATAAGATTTCTTAATGATTATGAAGAAGTGTCATACGTCCAAATAAAAAAATGCTATGTCAATTTAAAATTAAAATCAGAATCCATATGTAAGGAAACACAGCTAAACTGATATTAGAAATTCTATCTTCACATTGGTCTAGAAATTTTGTCAAACCCTTTGTCACAGTGTCACCCTTTCTGTTTCTAGTGAGGATCAAGGTTCCACTTTCACTGGATCACATATAATCACAAACCTGTGAGACCAGAAATCTGGAGAATTTGCTGCATGGGAGAAAAAAAAAATTCTTTGCTTCCTTGGAACAGCTCTTTGACATGAAACCATACTTTTTAGTATACTGTTGACTGCTAAATTCACCTGTAGGCTTCCTTTGGGAATTGAATGAACTCCAGATCTGTCACCCTACAGCACTGCCTCATTCTGCCACCTTCAGACATACATTTACACCAAGGCACCTGCTCAGTGAAGGCTGTTAGATAGTAACTGGCTCATCATAATCTATAGTCATTCAGGCGCTGCCAGACAGCAGCATCAAAGCCATAGAGACAATAAAACTTTGAAACTGAAAAGTTACTTCCCCTCCAGAACTAGTGATTATTTTTGGGAGACCTTGAGGCATGTGTCTTAATTTAAAGATGTGCAGTGCCCAGGGATTCGGTAGCAAAAGATATCAATCGTAAATCACGAGTCCAAACCGTTTTGCAGGTCTACTGCCAGGCTTGCATCGCGATCCAGTGGGTGTTTCACAACCAGGTAGATGCACACCGATGCTCCCAGTGCACAAGCCAATGAAGCAGAGAAGTGACAGTGAGTGTTTCGTTTTCTTTCTGTGCAGGATGCTGCATCAGAGCAGGCAGTTGTTGCCTACAATCTACACAGCTGTGCCCCACATCTAAAAAGAACAAAAACAAAGTAATCCAGGTTTTTTTCCTGTTGGTTGAAAGGGTCTGTGTGATTCAGAGAAAGGATGACACTCTCTGTGCCAGACTATCTTCTTTGTCATGGGATGCATGAAGATGCAGCTTCTCTGCAGGGAAAAGTACTGGTGGCAATGTATTATTGAAGAAAAGCACACTGCTTTGGCTCAGATTTCGATTCCCATTATAAGGTAATACTGTGACAATGTTCTGTTAATACAATGCATTTTGGCAGTGTTTTGCTTCATTGCCCTTTTTAATAAAAAAGGGAGTAAAAGAGTAATGATAAATCTGCTTAGTGAATTAACTCGGGTGGTAGTCTTGTTTCTCACATCCAGTCCACAGAAGAGCCCTCTTGACTAGACCTTGCATCTGCTTGTACTTTGTGACTTCCTCTGTTCCCTGAAAGACAATCTGATCTGCATTGCAGAGGATTCTTTAATCCTCGGGTCCTACTGGAGCATAACATTGCTAAACGCTGGCTTGAGAGCTACAGGCCTTTCAGCATGATTTGAGGCTGTGAATACACATCGTCTCCTGGCTACAAGTGTGTCTACAGGTTTCTGCCCCTCTGCCACCCCTTCTCTGTGTCACTGCCTTCCTGCTCAGAGGAAATTCTTAAACAGGAAACAGACAGGTCAAAGCTACTCTGAAGAAAAATACCAGATTGTATACTAGCAGTTGGTATCATTATCCACTTTTTCTGCCTCAAACCAATTCATGAAGTCATTAGCTAAACCTAATTAGTTCTTCTGCCTTGGTAGATATCCCTGGTGCAAGTCTTTATTTAAAAATCAGGCATACATGGGCAAAATCAGCAGCCATTTATCAATCAGCTACCCCTCCAAAAGGAGAATGAAGAGCTTTGACTATCCTTCAAGTTTTATGATCTTGTCTTTCCTCTGAAATTGAGTTAGACCACTGAAGGTGAGGACTGCTTATCTTTGTCACACATCAGCCCCATTTTGCAGCCAGGCTCCTACTCTTCTTCCCAGTCCTGAAAGGACTACAGAAAAAAATTCTCATGTTTTTTCAGAAATCTTACACATGAATGAAATTCACCTTTTCACTATGTGGTTCTCTCATTCATGGTCAAAATATAAGAGAAGGAAAATCAGCTCAGAGATTTTATATGGGTCCCTTAGCAACCAAGTAGTGACCACAGAATCAGTTTCCATCTGGGACCAAACACCAGGTGTTGAAAAAAGAACATGGAAAGATCCTTTCAGATTTGTGCTAGTTTTGGTTAAAAATTTTTGCAGTGTTTTCCTGAGATGAATGAAGGAAGCTTCTTCTTTTCTTTAAACTTGAGTTAGATTCTGAAATGAGTCCCAGAAGGAAGAACAAAATGCTATGAGAGAAAGAGGTTTCTATACCAACAGGAAATTTCTGTTGGTTGCAATGGCTGGGGAGTTTGGATTAGGGTCTTTTTTTCTGAGAGTCACAGTATTTGTTCTTAATCTTGTCATTTTAGACTCACAAGTGCAGCCTCTCATGGCAGGAAAAAAAAAAAGAGGAAACAAATATGGTTAGTAAGATGGATAGTAGAGAATAAGAAATGAGAAACATTGTGCAAGAAAGATGTCGCTCAAAAGAGCTACTTTGATCTCCAAGAGACACAGGTCTTCTTTGTCCAGCCCTGCCTCACTGCACTCCTGGTTTTGTAGTTCATTAATATCTCTCCCCACTGAAATTTCAGCATTAGCAATTCACGCAGTATCAAGTGAAGTATGTGAGTGGCACTGCTGAGAGGGGGGCAATACCAGAGGTTGCTTAATCACACTGACAGGTTATTTTAATATGCTGCTCGTTTATGCTTCCTTAATTGCATAAAAATGGTTACAGCAAGTTGACTCTGGCACTAGCTTTTTGTGAGACCCTGGACAAATCAAACATCCATCAGCTCTGCAAAAAAAAATGAGATGCTATTTGCTGCAGAGTGACCCTTTAACTCACCAGATCCTTGAAGAAAGCTGATGCATGTGCTCTGATTCAAATGCACACCACAATTTTTGAAGATCCACGTTATCTCTTACTCCATTGAGAAACAAGAGAATAGACACTAAAAGAAAAGATAAATTTAATTCAGTTTTACCGATGTATCACCATTTTTTTTAAGCAGGTCTCTGAGTAATTTCTTCCCTTTCATAATCCTAAAGTCTATTTTATCCTTGTATGCATGGATCCTTGGACATTATTTCCCTTTAGGGAAAACCTTTTCCTAGGAAAAAAATAAAGGAAAAATTTCCTTTTTTGCAAAAACCTGTTTTTCTCTTTTTTTTCCTCTGGTACTATGTTCAGCTATACTCTCCATCCCTAATACCCTTAATAAAACTCTTTTTTTCTGAATTCATTAATATATTTCATTTGGTACTTCCTAAAAAGAGAAGAAAAATGTATTCTGAGAAATTAACTAGGGAAAGGCATTTAATTAATATTTTTCAACTTTAATGATACAGAGCCAGCTGAAATTCAGGTAGCAACAGGGAATTATATCTGCCTGACATGATTATCTCCAAGCATAACTTTTATAATTGTGATTGCTGGGAATGTAATTATTAAATCCTCAGATCTCATCTCCATATCTGAATGAATGTATTAGGCTGCCAACCTTAAATGTTTTTAGTTGTACAACTGAACAAATTCAGTTTCTGTAAATATGGTCAAAACCTCACAGACTACTGTGAGTTATAACAACTGAAAAGAATTATAGGATTACTTCTAGCTTATATCTAGCTTTTAACTAATTCTTACTTCAAAGTTTCTCATGGATTATAGAGAAGTGTTTTTAATCACCATCAAATCTCACTTTTTAAGAGATTTCTCCAGCACTATCAGACCACTCAGGATTTACCCCAAATATTTTAGAATATAAGTGTTTCCTTAAAATCAGTTTTAAGTAATTCTGCAGTGCGATAATTAGCATGAATCCTCAAAAACCACATGAAATACTCAATGTAGTATGCTGGCTGCAAAAGAACACTCACATCAAATGCAAACTACTCTTGTGAGCCTTGAAAAGGGAACTCAAAGGAAAGGTTTGCTTTAGCTTTCTCTGGGCATTAGTTTAGGTGAAGGATGAAATTATTAACATCTCTATGGTGCATCAGTTTAAGAAACATCACTTTTAAACCCCACCTACACCAGAACTGCCATTCTCCGGAGCTGCAGTGGAAACTTTTGGTTTTTTGGCAAATGTACAAATGAATTACCAGCTAAAAGATCTTCTTGGAAGATACTCCTTGGCATCTTCATTTTTCATTCTGTAACATCAAAACTTCCAAAGTGAGATGTCCTCATGTCTGCCCTACTACACGAAAGTTAACACATACGTAACAGAATTCTCCAGGAAACAATAAAAAATGCCACAGATGAGTCATTTTAACTGGGTTTTCCTCTTTTAAATAAAATCCAGCTATGTTTTGAAACCAACAACTCTTTAAAAATGTCAAGTCCAAACACTGACCTTTCTATTACTTTCCCTAGTTTTTTCACTTTCCCCATCTTCATCCACATAAAAGATTTTGAATCAGTTGAGGTCACTGCAAAAGTGCTTCTCAGCAAAAGACAGCTAGCTATCTGCAAATTTTTCGTGGTTCTTTACCATACTGCACATGAGTTTCATAGTGCTTCTCATTATCTGTCCAAACATAACTGCTTGCACCTTTCAGTAGAGAGAGATCATTCTGCGCGTATTTCACACCTTTGTACAGAGAGTTTTATTTTATATCCAGTAAAGAAAGTGCTGGCAGATGATTTTAAATGGCAATCAAGTAAACTTCATCAGTTTCTGTTTGGCTGTTTATGTGCTTACCCACACCTCTTCTCCTTGTAAATAGAGAAGGAACAATGCAGTCTGGTTCAGGTAACTTTTGCCATTCACTCTGAGCTAAATCCAGATGGGATTTCTTCTTTTAAAAATAGATTGATATTGAATTCAGTGTCCCACAGGATCAACAATTAATCCAAAAGAAATACTTTCTAGGGGATCAAGGAGCAACATACTTTATTTGACTCAGGTATTAATTATCAAGAGGTCTGAGACCAGGGTGGATAGCCAGGATCTCAGGGCGGCCAATTCAGCTTCTTGTGCAACCAAAACTCTTTTGTTTCACTTTCCAAGCCTCTGCAGCAGAGGTGGTAGTTACTCACTGCATCTATTTTACAGGTCCACTCTGAGATTAATAAATACCTGTAAAGTTCTTTGAAGACCAAAATAGCCATGAGAAAACTAGGGTCCAGGATGACAAACAGACCCTTTCAAATACAGTGTTGCAGCTGAATGTATACTTGCTGAACCCGGTGGTATTTCTATTTTCCTCCCCAAATCCATTTCAGGGAGCCCAAGCAATTACTATCATGTAACAGTGGCACTGAAATCAATGGCATGCCAGAGCTGAATTTGGCCCAGTGTGTAAAATTCTGGACAAGTCCTCTAAAACACTGCACAGATCCTCTTCTATCAATGTTATCTTGCCCTTACAGGCACAGCCTGAAGTCTTAAGTTTTCTGAGCTTGTGTTTCGTGATCTCTCCCCGCCTGGCTGTAAAGCAGTAATTTATGCAGCCTTCTTTGGCTGGGGCTTGCTAGATGCCTCACTGTATATCGCCCCATCATCTAACGAGAGCCCACATGTGAGAATGTCACAAAACACTGCACAGGAGGTGGCAAGCTGATTAGCAAGTCATCACCCAAAATGTATGGAGTGTTATGTCATCAAATGGACACTGAGGAGTTCAGCCTGCCTATTTGCATTATGAATGCACAGGTCTGCAATTTTCAATACCAGTAAAGCCACAGCGCCAGGTGAGAACTGTTTGCTGCTTGGACTGAGCCACAGCTGCAGCACTGGACACTACATTTGAAAGCCAAATGAGGAAGGTCTAACGTGAAGACAGCCCCCAAAGAGCATTTCTGGATGGATCCTTGAAGTAAGGTGGAATGCCCTCTTCCCTCCTTGCCCCTGCAACTCAGCACTGCTCAGCACCCTTCCAGGAGTGTTCCTCACTCTTCTCTCAGCCTCAGTCACGCTCATTAACTGAGCAAGACTCATGCTCTAAGTAACCCACAAACTTCCTCTTTTCCACAGCAGTGCCTTTCAAACATAATAGCACATCACACACAACACATCCATCTATGCCTCCCACCCACAATTCCCTTTCTCTCTGTTTCGATTCGACCAGGCCCAGCCCAGCACCTTTTGTCATACGGGATCCAATCCCTGTGGAATGAAGATCTCAGCGGAAAGAGAATGAAAGAGATATTTTTAACTTTAGTCCTCTGGCAGACTTATAACTGTCATGAAAATTTTGGCTGGTAGAATAACAGGGCAGTTAATTTAATTTAGAACATTAGTCATACAGTTTAGGTGACAAAACAGTGAGCAAATTGTATTTTGCAGAAGAAATGAGGGGATTAGACAACTGCTACCAGTGAAATAAATTCTAGCTATTATTTCCAGATATCAGATTTAACTGGTAAGGAAGTTCTTGACCAATCATAGGTAAACTATTTTATCACTGTATCCCTGTAAAATGAAAAAGGTTTCTTGCTGCAATTAAATTCCCCATCTCAAAGCCTAACTAAATTGTGCATCACATTGGCAATGTGAGGAAACTGATCTCTGATTATCCATGACAATAATTTGGCTAATGGTAGCACTTTTAGGAGCCCTCCTGCAAACAGTTTGCCAGCTGCTGACATGCCATATGCACTGAGAAAATTAGCCTAATTGCTTTGTCTACAGCTGACATAGTTCCTGGTTTGTATATGTGGGTTTGTGGAATGCATGTGTAATTCAGACTACGAGGATAGCTGTGAGCACGAGTTATCTATTTGGCTAGGCTGACAACTGAGGCTTTTGCTCCTTCTGCATATCAACTCTGTTAGCCTTGAGCCTGCTCTACTGCCCCAGCAAGACTCAGCCTGCATGAGATCTAAAAAGCCCAGGCCTTTGTCACACTATGACCCATTTGGCAAAAGACCACACCGCCTCAGCAAAGACCCTGCAACAAAAATTCTGCCCAGTGTTCACTCCAGATAGTGTAGCAAGCCTGAAAGTGACCTTGCTTCCTTTTTTATTTACTCACTACAAACTTATTATACAAGGTATTGGTATGCAAGCACAGGAAACTGTTCCTGTGCACTGAGGAACACAAGAGCTTTATAACATTTTTCAAATAAAAATCTGTGTGGTAACACAGTAGTCAGCCAAGAAATATACAGAACAACATGTACAGTGTCCAATGTGTATTATGTTGGTGAACAAATAAGAAAGTATCTAACACTTTGAAAGCATTACAAATGCTACAAGTGACCCTACGGGACCAGTGAATTTGCTTTCAAGTGATGCAGACTACTAATTGTGAATGGTCCCACTCTCCCTCCAGACCAAGGATCTCTGTAAGAAGAGGCTCTGTCTTTTGACATAGCATGCACCTTCTCCTTCCTTTGACCTCTTTATTCAACCAGTGACTCAGCCTGATATCAGAGGGGAAACACTTACCTGATGAGATTGAAAGCTGAGGTCCAGACCTGCTGTGATAATTAAAGATCATCAAGTGCCTTTTGTAAGTGGAGCTTTTTTTCCTGGCTAAATTGCACTTCAGGTAATGGTACTGGTACCAGCTTAAATCACCTCTCTGGCTCAAACAGAACAGTTTCAGCCCAGGCATACTTTCAGCTGGAGACAGACACCTTCACTTTCTCTTCTGCTGGGATCATCAGCATATTCAGCCTTACACAACACAGAATTTCCCCTCAAAGTCTGCAAAATTTCAAGCCACCTGGCTCAAATCCCATTTCACAGCTTGTGTATCAATTAGTGAGACACTGTTACTCAGGCCAGACACTGAAGGGCTAGGGTTGGTACTGTGGTGATCCAAAGCTCTGTGACTGGCAGGAAAGTTGAGTCAGGCTCTGAATTTCAGGCGACCAGGGAGAAAATAATTTTTTTATTCTTAAACAGATAGGAAATGTTGCTGTAATGCCTACTTTAAACTGAGTTTGAAGGCTGCATAGACAAAATACATGCCAGAATAAGGTCAAATGATTAGCCATAACTTCCTGCCACTAGCTGCAAAGTATTCTGGTAAGAAGGAAGGGTATGATTTAATCTCATGGTCATACACTGGGTTCTTGCAGAGGCCCCCAGCAGTGTCCCAAGCAGTGTGAAAGTCTGGAGAGTTACTGCCCATACTCTCTTTGATAGAACAAAAGATGATGTCTGTAGCAGGCTCTGCCATCAACATCAGCCAGCTGCTATTAGACACCAGGATGTTTAGCTCCCTGTTGTTTGACACCACAGGGATACTGGGACTCTGAGGTTTTTTTATAGTCTCTAGCAATAAGCACATTACAATAGCTCAAAGCCATCCCTAATCCTGTGCCACCAGACTGTCTCTGCTCATCTTAATTGCTATCTGGTATCCTCCCTGTCTTCCCTGTCAATCATCTGCTATGACATACTTTTTCCTCAATGGCCCTAGGATTTTGTGCTTCTGATCCTCCTTTGCCATCTCCCACAACTACTCCATTTATTTTCTCAACATTAAGACTTCCACTAAGCACACTAAATTTCTCCTGAATATTAGCATGGGGAGCACTTCAAAACACAAGACAATACATCCACTTCTACAAGGACAGGTCCAGAGAATGCCCAGAACAATAAGTATGGTGTCCCAGTAGAGATGATGGACCCTAGTCATCCTCTTGTGGCAGAAAGCAAGTCGACTTGCTGCTGAAGCTGGTGTCCAGGACCTCCTTGTGCAGATCTTACAGCAGCTTGTCTGGTATTGCAGATATGGAAATAGCAGCCCTTTGTTTTGAACTTCACGACCAACACATAGGAGGGGTACATAGGATACATACAGGCCCTCCCAGATGCCCCGCTAATACCTAAAACCTACAAACAACCATCACTCTATGCCTGCTCTTAGATCTAACGATGAGTCATTCTTATCAATGTTTGTCAGCCAAAAGCTGCAAGTGTGGTCCCACAGCTGACTTTTAGAAGAAAAGTGAGGGCTAACTTTCAAAACAATTTGGTGACAGATGAAATAAATCTAAGCAATATGTCCTTTCAATGTCACCTTCCCTCTTTTGTGTTGACTACTCTTACTGTCCTGCCTCATGAAGCCCTGAAATAAGGATTACAGAATCACAGAATAAACTAAGTTGGAAGGGACCCACGAGGCTCATCAAGCCCAACTCCTGACGCTGAGCAGGATCATCCTCAAGAGTCACACCAGGTGCCAAAGAGTACAGTCCAGGAAAAGGCAGAATTACTCCATTTGGTCCTGCTCTCCCCATGCCATAGAATTACAACATTTGCTAGTAGTCTGGAGAGCTTTGAGTCCAAAATCCCCGAAGGAAAGCGTCAGAGCAGTCTGCCATGGAAAACACACAGATCATATGTCAAAATACCATGGGGGTATGTGAGACTTTATAGGAGGAGAGAACAGTGCTGCTCCTTGTATAAGAGCCACATCAGATCATCTCATGTAAACAAAGCCAGCAAGGGTTTTCAGAAGGCAAACATGCCTGTATTCACTTCATGTGGAATGCAGGTGTTTTCNGAGATGCAGCATTTCTTTCATCTTGTCCCAAGTAACATTGCGTTCTGATTTATGTCCCATATATTAAATAATTTACAACCAAGGGACCTGCTGGGCTAGCTGGTACTCTCAGTTTTTGTGCCAGGCTCATAGCACAGAATATTTGAGTTTCTTTTTTTCTTTTCAATAGTCTGAAGAGAAAGGAATTTGATCCAGTTAAAGATGTGGTGTGGTTTCCTGCCTGTGCTTTCATTTGTTTGCGGTATTTTTTTTGGTTTTTTACTTGTAATTAGGGTAACACAGTTTATATTGCCTTTAATCACAGCATATGCACTCTGTAATTATTCTGTAAATACATGCATATGAATTGTTTATATGTGTGGAGGTGGGAGAGCAAGAAAGTGGAGGTAATTATGTGTATAGGGAAATGTAATGATTAATTATCTAGAGTACATAATCTTACCAAGAGGCTTGATAAAGCACAAGCACAACTGTCTCTCCTGTGTGTTAATTACTTACAGAGAGTTTGATCCAGCTGTTTCTACTCATGGAAATTCCCATTCCAGTCTATCTGAAAGGCAGTCCATAGGCTGAAACCTGTGAGTGCTTTCCCTGAGCAAACAACTCACATCCATACACATTTACCATAAATTTGTGAAGCTGCCATTAGGTCATGGGGCAGGCTATGCACTTAGACCAGTTTAACCTTTCAGCCTTGGACCAACAAGGAAGAAATGAGGTGTTAACACTGCAGTTCTTCAGGTTCAGGGGAAACAGAAGAAGAGTTGTGCACAGTTGAAAAGACGTAACCTGGGATGTCTGAATCAGCACATTTGTCACTGGACTCTATAACAACCAGGCCCCTGAAAGAAATTCCCTTTCTGTACCAATTACAGAGCTGGATTTTCACACTCTTCATCAAGGCAGTTTTCCAAAAGAGATCCAGAGTCAGTGAGCTGCTTGTAAAAAAAGCCTGCTTTCTCCTTCCACAGTTCAATCCATTAGCAAATAGTACTTTGCCAAAAAATTCCAGCATGGCTTAAGTTTGGGAAATTTCCAAGGGAAATGCCACTGTGTTGATGAACCAGGCACCACTTCACTCAGGACCTGGTGGCCAGATGAGCAGCATGATTTATCATGGTGTGGAGGTGCTTTGCATCAGGGAGCAGAGAAGAAGCAGACAAAGAACCCCTGAACTCCCTGACTCTAGTGAGGTTGTGCTAGCCAGGCATGGCACAGTGATACCAGACTGACATGACTTCTTACTACACATAAAAACTACTACAGATCTTTCATTTTTGCTCTGCTAATTTTAGCACAAAAGTTTTTCTTTTCTAGTGTTGTGAAAAACACATTTCATGAACACTCAAATTAAGGTGCCAAGCGGCAGTATCTGTCTCTTTTTCATCCTTGCTGTCACCAGGGGCTTCACTTTGCTACGAGTTGTGGTGACAAGCAGAGTTGCTACAAGCATGCTCCAATGTGAGCAGGGGAAGTCCCAGCTTAGTTCAACACTTTCATAACTCTTGCTTCTGACTGTGGGGTCAAAAAATAACCATTCTTGATGGCCTCTTTCTCCTTCCACTACGGATGTCCAGATCTCCTCTCCAGAAGTACTGGTCCCAACACACCAACCATACATCACAGTAAGCCTGACCAGTCTGCATGCACATGTTTCCTCACACTTCTCTGTTCTTCCTCTCAGTGACCCAGCCTGTCTGTCATTTCTTGTGTGAAGAGACTATATGAGGAAGTATGTTTTAAAAGTTCCCTTTGGTTACCACAAAACTAGATCTCTGGAGATCCAAGTGTGAACAGCACATCTTTTCCTAATGCTCTGCTCTTGGATGTTCATCCAACATTTGAAGAAAGTGAAATGGCCTGGCAGGAAAAAAATTGCAATGGGATTTGTCTTGCACAAGGACAGATGTAAGCACTTGTCATGCACCAAGGACATGCTTCTGCATTGCTGCTTCACTGCAACAGTCCGGTTCAGGGAACAGGATACAAATACTCAGCTTTCTAACATCCGTTCATACTGGTTGCCTGTAGTTTTTATGAAAATGTCATTGCTTACAGAACGCAGTCCTGATTTTACAGGGATCTTATTTCACTGGATTGCAATTACCCCATTTGGTTGAGTATACCACTCCATTTCCTTCCTAGGACATTCCAACCTGTGCTCTTACAGCTCATGTACCAGGACACAGTATAATCCTTGTCTTCTTAAAAAGCATCTTGACATAAAACTGAGATAAAATTTTTCTTATTTTTATTACAAGCCCAAACATCATTTAATTTCAATACAGAGACTAATGGATCCCAGAGAAGGTATCCTGAGAATGTTTATAAAAGAGCATCAAGTTAACTACCTCTGAAGCTACATTAATCCTTATAATTTAATTCAACTTCTAGATGAAAATGAACACTTCAATGTCTCAATCAAGCTGTATTGTATTGCTCTATCTTGTTATAATTTCAGATCTCTCTTGTAGCAGAGAATCAGTACAAAGTTATAGTCTAAAGCTTCTGCAGTTCTCAGTTGCTGTTCATTACATTGAGGGTAGTCTCTTTTTAAATGTTTCTTCCTTCTTTACAATCCATCCTGTAAGTCAATGATATGAATATTGGAAACATCAATAGTTATTAAATATTTGAAAACAACGCTAGTCCCCTTTCTTCACAGTGTTAGAGAAGTCATTTATCTTAATGATATTGGTGGCATTCAGAACAATCTCAATCAATAGGCAGAATCTAATTTCACAACTCTGATCCCTCCACAGCCAGATTGTCTCAGCTGCAGTGACACCTATCAAAACTGCCTGAGGTCCAGGCCTCAATCAAATGCTGTTTTGATGAAATCAAGAAGAGCACAATTTCTTCATGTTCCCACCTCTAAAAAGAGCTACAGGAACATGCACTCCTCCAAAAAAAAAACAGCGTCATTGGTATCAGACTCACTGTAAATATCTGAACTTTGTCTCAGTCTTGGAAATATTGAGAAAAAATTTCTGTGAGTTCATAGTTTGATGTGAAAGTTGATGGCTCTGTTACCTCACTCACTTTCAGCACATGTCTTGACACTGCAAGGGACTGGGCCACAGTAATTACCACATGCAAAATTCCCAAATGCCTATGAAACAGACTGTGACTGTTGTGCTTTAGAAACGGGTGAAGAACGACATATACAACTCCATTTTCAGAACAAGAAGAAGGCAGGAATTCCCTTATTGGAGAGCGAACGCTTTTTATAGACAGCGGGGCAAAGACACTCACCCTTGGTTAGTTGAACAACACCCCTTAGCACTATAGGTTAACAGAAGAACAGCACCAGTTTCAAAACATCTCTACAAAACATCAGGAAAAACACCACAAACAGAAAAACAGCAGGGGCAAGTTATTTAGCAAGAAGTTGTTTATCCAAAGTTGCTTTTCCATCTTCTCTCACAGCCTTGAAGCCGCTGCATAAGAGTGTGCTTTCTCACAGACACTGAATGTCCAAAAATCATCCCTGAACAAAGCAGTCAGCACCCACAACAGACTATCTAAAAGATAGTGTTACAGACAAATAGAGAATAAATTTTATTTTATTTCTCTATAAAAAATACCTATTTTGCGATCCTTGCAAAATAGGTGATAATTCACAGTATCTCTGCCATGATTTAAGTTACAGGACTCCACCACATTACAATTACTAAGGCTTTAGGTATGAAAGATAGCAGAACTACTTCTGGAACACGGAAAATGCCGATAACTTGTACAAACATGATATCTTTCAAATTAAATTTAACAACTTTATCTTCACCAAGCACTTCTTTCCACTCCCAGAAGAGTACACTAGCTAAATGTATTGTGATGATGTATAGATAGGGTTCCAGATTTTCCAAGTTCCCCTTCCCCAGGCAGAGAGCACAGGCAGACCATCTTGCAGAGTAAAACAGTACTAGATACAAAAGCCTTTCCGGCTTTTTGGCACAGTGGGCAGAATTGCATTGCAAAAATCAAAGTATAAGCTTTAAATGTGTAAGCCCAAGTGAAAGCTTGTTTAAAGAGATATCATAAGATTTCCAGCTTCTTAAATAATCAGCAGGAACTCACTTGATATTAAGAACCCACAGGTAAAAAATGACAAGATAAATTCAGTTAAGTTGATGTCCTGATTTCCAGCATTAAAGGAGGTTCTTCATACCTTCAAGGGTGAGTCCAAGGTACACTGTTTCCTTACTGCTGTTGCATTAACAATTAGCATCACTTTCTAAAACTTGGGTTATTTGTTGAATTCTATACCTCCATCTGCTTAGCAGTAACTTGATACATAATTGAAGTAATGTCAGGAGCATTAATAGTACTGCAGAAATGTTGAGGATATCACAGTATTCAGAGGCCCACTAGATGCTTGTATAGACATCCAAGCTACACATCGTCCTGGGGAAAAAAACAGAGGAGGCCTCTAATGTGGAAAACAATGAAGACTCTTGTCCACGGCACCTTCAGTGGGCAAGAGGAATGTTGGTCAGTCCCATTTTTACAAAAACTACTCATTTAGGAGCAACTGTAGCATTCTGGTGAGCCATGCCAATCTCTGGAGAAAAACCAGTCCTTTCACAGTTACACCATCCAACTCTGCACATATCTACTTCTCCTAGTTATGGATCACTGGTCCATGTGCAAAGGTTAAAACTAAGACGTCCTACACTCATAATGTGGCATTTTACACATTTTTATGCTATTTACTGATAAGGAAAGAGAAAGGTTTGGGAAACTGACCAGAATCACAGTATTTTTTTGTCAAAACTATGCCACCTTGTTGTTGGGCAGGTGTCTTTAAAAGGAGCTGAGAGTAAACATACTACCCAGCCAGAATGGCAGCATCCTGCAGAAATCCTGCATCCCCCGACCTTGAGCATAAATGCTTAAAGACAGTGGGAGCAACCAAGAACCATGTCCAGCCCTATCACATCTCACAGTTCTGAGATATTTAGAAAGTGCTTCTTTAAAATGCACTTTTCCCACTGATTTCACTGGGATTGCCTGATAAACACTAACCCACATCCTGACCATCTGTTCAAAAGAGCAATGTACAAGAGTTTTACGATGCATTTTAATCTGTTGTATGATGACATTGTATTATTGAAACATGATAACCTGGAGAAAATGTAAAACATAAACAGAATTTACAACAGAACAGAAGGCAAATAAGCATTGTGTTCCATTGCTGAGTAAGTGTAACTCAATTAGAATATATGTGAAATTAAATTTTCAGTTGCTAAAAGCAACTTGTTTTAATTTAGAAGTACAAGAAATCCACCAATATCCAGTGCAGAATATTTGTGAGCACTCTCACTTTCGAATAAATTAAAGGTACTAATATATCAGATCAAGGAACAAATAATGTAATACAAAAAGCTATGTCAAGGAAGGAAAAGCTCATTAAATAGAAATTATTAGAGTCACAGTTTCAAACCTTTAGAAAATTTTTCCTGTTTTGGAAAATGCATAGACATTGGAATAGGTTGTCCGGAAAGGTGGTGGAGTCCCCATCCCTGGAGGTGTTTAAGAGGCATATGGACCTGGCACTGGGTGGTGTGGTTGAGCCGTTCAGGGGTTACAGTGACAGCGCCGGGTGTATGGTTAGACTGGATAATTTTAGAGGTCTCTTCCAACCTTGATTCTGTAGTCACAGCTTACTTTGGGCTCCTTGCTGTCTTTCAAACTTCTTTCATTCAGCTTTAAAGCATCCTTTGACTTTGGTGGGCTTTGAATCAAGCCTCACAAGCTGCAGGCACTGTAATTAAACGCCTTCACTTTATAATTGGCATGACTATTAGTGAATCAAATTAAGCTATGTCTGCAGAGTGTGTCTGCAGTAAAACAAGTCTGGAGCAGATCTTAGACTTACTACAAAGCATCTCTGCTGCTGAAAAATTCCATGGCTTTTTCTGTGATAAAAGTCACTATAGATATTAATGATATTTTTTTCAGAATGTGATAATGACTGGATTAAAGCCTTGATTTAGTATTGCCCTCTGTTATTATTCTATTACACAGGTATCAGCATCAGGACCCAGGAGGTTTAAATGTTGCCAGCCTGAATGCTGGAAAGGGGAAATGAAGCACACTGGGGCAATTGCTGGTGCCTTTGGAGTACTTCATTAACCTGAAATCAGACACTTTACCATCAATGAAACTCTGCAGTTATGGCCTATAGCTCAGTTTGAGGAGACTCACTCTGGACCTCTTTCACAACTGATTCCATCTGCTTTAGCAGCATAAGTTGAGAGAAACATACTGCAGCATTTCATCTCCTGTGTTTGGTACTACTCCACTCTGCAGCAAGCACCATGCGCTAGGTAATGGATAAAGAGGCAGACACCTAAATGAGTTTTTGAGCTGTTTATGGGTGCTAGAGAAAAAAGAATCAAAGCATCTACTACAAGCTGTTGTTAAACATCTTACCGCAATCTGCTCAGATTTGTCTTTCAGAGAAAGCTTAAATAACAATTGTTAATGTACTTTGTGGAGTGAGAGCGATGTTCCGCACGAACATCATGCCCCACAGATCCTCAGCAGTGCAGTGTACAACACATGCACAGGTAGAAGTGTCTGTGAACAAGGTAAAAACACCACAGGAGAAGAAGTAGCCTTTGAGAACAAAATATCTGATACAGAAAAATAGGCAAAGCCATGGAAATAGATTCTTTAATAACAATTGAAGTCAGCTGGGTCAGGAATCACAGGAGCCATAACAATGAAGTAAAGGCAAAGCAGGGCACCCAATCAATGTCCACCTCCTCTTGGCTGAGCTCTGGTTGTCATTTCCCTGCTGTCCTCCCCATTCTGCGGTTTCCTTTCCACATGGATGAGTAATCCAGCTTCAGTGCGGTTGAAAGGATCACTCACCCCAGCACCTCCTCACCCTGGTAACTGGGGAAGTGCTTTGACCTGCAGGAGCAACAAATATAGACCCCACAAGCTGAGGAGATGGATTTCATTGCATGGCGAGAAGCTATGGAAACTTCATATGGAAATACACTGTGGTCAGGAACCTAGCATCAATCTTTAAAAACAGATTATGTATCTCAGGCTTATTTTCTACCTTAGAGGAAGGACATTTATTGTAAATTAGAGTGCATCCACGCTTGAATGCAACATTCTATGTTTAGCTGCCAGAATTTGAAAATATTTAAATATGCTTTAATGCCTTGCCTTTTTTTATTTTCCTCTGCACAGCAGTTGCTGTCTAAGCAAAAAGCTACTTTCGGGTTTTTAAGTGTGTTTTGGGGGAAGAGTCTTCAAAGGAACTTTCATGTGACAAAATTACTAGAACTGCCTGACAATCATTGAATTCATGCCATTTCAATTAAAAACGTTTAAAGAAAACATTGTTTTCACAGGAGCCTTGTTCATTGTAACCATAGGACAAAGAAAACATACATGATGTTAATTAAATACGAGTGGGAAAGAGAGAAAGTAGAAGTAAGGAACTAATAAGCATAATATAGATAATGAGGGAAAGAACCCCTAGAAATACAACACAGGAAAAAAAGTAGGTTTTGCTAAGGATAGGATTGATAATAACATTTTATTCCATGCTAAAAACACATTCTTGACCATTATCATATTTAGCCTTTTTCAAAAGTGAAATGTAAATATAGATTTTTCTATTCATTCATGGACTTGCAGGATTTTGGGGGGAAGATGAATGGGAGCTGCTAAGAGCTCTGTAAGAAATGACAATACAATAAATTTAAAAAAAAAAAAAAGTCTTTCCATGCAAAATAAATAAATCTTACTGGTCTTACATACATACAAAATGGATGCTTGACTTCAGGTACAGTTAGGCAGCTCCCAGGAAGCTGGATTTCTTTCTCATAGAGCACTTTTGCCCCAGTTCCTGCAGGAGTCAGCTGTTTACAGTCAAGATGGTGCAGTATAGAAGTTTAAACCATCGTCCAAATTTATTTTTCCTCCCTTCCCATTAGACACTGGTTTTCCAGCAGGGATACATGTAGTTACAAACTTAGCAACCATGAAATTTTTGATGTTTCAGCTTTGACAAAGGACCCTGGCTGGTTGGCTACCCTCTACATCAGGGGCTTTTGTTACCAGGGACTTTGTCCAAAACATACCCACAAACATTTAGTGTCATTAGAGCAGAGAGCCCCAAGCTGATGCCTTCAGGTGCTGTGCTGCACCTTTAGTGTGATTAGCATTGGCTTAACCAACAGCTTCTCTGGTCTAACAGTGTGACAGAACAGAGACTGAGGGCCCATTCTTCACAGCTGCTATTTTTTGTGTGTCTTTTATGTGATATTTCATGCATGTTTATAAAATAGCTCGTTTGGATGCTAGCCAATAATTTACAGGTACACGGAGATTTTTATTTGTTTAAAGGTGGGGCATTTGCGGGGACAGAAAGTTGTATTGCACACTATGTTGTGTAACCAATAAAACAAACACGGCACTTAAATTTAATATAGTATTAGACACACTATCACTTCTCCTGCACCTGTTTCCTCAGCAGTTTGAGGAGTTAACAGGCAAAGTAGACTACAGAGCTGATCCCTCTGCCCAAAGGAACAGAGCGCTTTGAATTGTTTTGACAATGGTTTGGTTCATTTTATTTCATCACAGTAGGGAACAAAGTTCTCTGCAGAAGGGAAGACATAACAGGAAATCACAGCTGGGATTATACGCATCAGTTTGTGGAGGGGAAATGATTAATTCATCTCATTTTTGTTGAACCTACTTGTTTCTGAGATGTGGAGCAGGCTCTGAGTAGAAGCTGCATGGGAGACAGGCAGGAGCTGGAGCCATAGTCCCCAACACCTGCATCAATTACAGCACGACCCTTGATCAAAAAATACGAGTGTCCTGAGCAGTGGTTTCCATTACATTTGCAGCTGATGGTTTATGAGCTGTTCCTTCTTAAATTCAAGAATCAGCTTGAGAGTTAGCTGCATCCCACAGAGTAATGTTTTAATCACTAGCACTGTAACTACAATAAAGTCACTGACTTTAGCATACCAGTTCTCTCCACTGCGCTTCATTCATCAGGACCAGCATCTCCTGATTAGCTGCAGGGAGACCCCCTGGAGTCACATTAATCCTGTCAATTCAGTCAGCCTCTGAGGCTCTGCAGGGTATGGTTGCTAACCACAGGATCACAGAGATGCTCTTCTGCTTGGTTTAAGTTCAGCAGGGGTCCTGAGGCAGAAGCTGCAAACACCTTCCCACGTGTGCTCTGCCAGGAGGGCTGCACAGACATCTAGCAGTGCCTTCACCCACGCGAGTAGCAGCTCAGCAGGTGGGTGGCAGGGCAGAGGGGATGGCACTCAGGGGCTGGAATGGTCACTGCAGGACTCAGTCTCAGCAGCCTTCCAGCACCAGGCTCACTCCTGTCACCAGCCACCTTCGGTCTGCTGGCTTGCTCGGTGAGACGGAGAGCAGGCGCACACGTGCCGGGGAGGACAAACAGTCAGGGATGAGTGTTCACAAAAACCACCCCAATGGACGTCCCACCAGCAGCAGTCCTGTGTGAAGGGAAGTCCTTTCTTCATCTCTTTGGGCACTCAAAGAGGAGATACTGCCCAGGCACCCTCTCTGCCTGTCCTGACCTGCCCTGAGAAGTGTCCATCTATGAGGACTGCCTTGCAAGGAAGATTGACAAGGTGTCGAAGGATAAGCTCCTCTTCTCATTGCCACAACTCTTGGGAGGCACTCCAGGACCATCATAATAAATAAATAGATGGCTAAATGCCATCTGTTAAAGTATGTTAACAAGAAACCAATAACAAGCTGGCTGGGTGGGAAAGATTTCCTTGGCAGTTTTCTTTTTTTGCTGCTGTTCAGCTGTGGGCAGCATGAGCTGGGACTTGTATTGATTGTTCTGCTTGTAATTTAGCATAAATGCAAATGCAGGTTGAGACCCAGCATGTTCTATTTAGTAGAAACCATGAAGAGAAAAGGAAATTGCTATAAATTAAATGTTCCTGTCTCTACAGGCATTGAGATGGGGATTCAGATTTATTTTAGCAGTGTGCAGAGAGAGGCAATAACAACAAAACAACATTTATTTGAAGAAGAAAGATTGACTAGGAGCCTGCATCAGTAGCAAAAGTTTTTTATTTAAGTAAGTAAAATAAGAGATTTCAGAATATTATCAACAGATTACAGCACAGAAAGTGTTTGCAAATAAATAACATGAGAGAAGCCATACATTTCAGACCAAAGGTTCATCTACTTCAGGACCCCGACTCCAGCACGGCTGCAAGCTGAATCCCAGAGAAGACTGAGCACAAGGCAAGTGCACCTAGCACTTTCCTCAAAAACTCGACCACGCCTTCATTTGCACCACTGGAATATTCCTGAGCCTACTGCAGATACATCTTTTATATACTTCTGTTGGCCTGATGGTTTCCCCACATCTGAGGTCAAACATCACATGTGGTTTCAGCTACCTACCAGCCCAGCACTTCTAATTCAAGCAGTTCTACCAATGCAAGCTCAGATTTGTTTAAAGGCAGAAGGGTTGTCTCCTCTCCACAAATTACTTAGACCAGTGATCTCAGCTCTCTCTGTGTTTGATAGATTAGTACTTAAACAAACCCTACAGACTACAAAATGCCATTCAGAAAGGAACTGAAAGCATTTTTTTTACTAAGATGCATGACTTTAAAATCCATTACTACTCTTGAAAAGGTTTTATGTGAATGTTAAATCCTTTACCTTTACTTGGAATTTTATTATAGAATTTTATTAGCAGAAGAGAAAAGAATTTTGATTTGCATTGGTTTATTACAGTTTTTTCAGAACTGCAAAGCCATTATGAATATGGAAAAGGTATCTGATTTTATTTTAGTTGGTAAATCAAAAATTGAATTATAAAACAAAAGGTGAAATTCAGACTCAGCAGAGTTTCACATATGAGACCAATAGTAAAATTAAAACCAGGTAAAAGACATTAATACATACAAGAGTTTTCATTTTACAACAGTATTCAAATTTACTGAATGCAATGAAGGAAAAATACTTCTCTTCCTGGGCAATTTTGGCCTGGTTTTTGTGGTCTTGTTCCAAAATCATCACAATTGGTCTTATCCCTTGCATTCTGTCACAAAACCAAGTGATCTCTAAATTAAGTCACACTGGGAAAACCAAAGCAAAGTTCAGAGCCAAAGCCCAGAGCAAGAGCAGAAATTACAAAAATCTTGTGACTTTATACCACTGCAGTAGCATTTCTTAGCAGCAGCAGAGAAGGGAGACCCAGTGCAAAAACAACCTCACTGTCCCTGCCCTTACAAGCATGCCAAGCTGGCACACTACTGCTCTGCTGGGAACAGCTTGGGAAGGGCAGTGGGTTCCCATACCTCTCAGAGGACACACTGCCTTCGGAAACCCCAAACAGTTCCTGTCTGGCTGCACTGCTGTCACCTTGGTTTGATGCTTTCCATAGCTCCCTTAATTCAGAAAAATAAGTAGATAGTAAGATGAGTGGCAGCAAAGCAAGGTGACATGAGTCTTGCTGTTGGTCATGCCTCCATGGCCTTGGAAAGATATTGCTTGTTTCCAGAGAGAGGAGATGTCAGGGATGATGGAGTCACAGAGAGCATTCACAACTTCCTCAGGCATGCCTGGAGCTCTGGCAGAGGCACTGCATGAATTTGCGGTATTTTATCCAAAGAAAAAAATAATCTAAGACCTAAACAAACTCCAGGCGCAGTACAAAACTCCAAAGCCCATAATCCTTTCCCTGAGAGAAATGAAGCACAAACTAAGTCCTCAAAGCATGAATACAGAGCCAGACACCTACAGCCTGCCACCTGTATTCCTTAGCTGTTCCATTTCACTGC
Source organism: Vireo altiloquus (assembly GCA_013396875.1). Taxonomy (NCBI): domain Eukaryota; kingdom Metazoa; phylum Chordata; class Aves; order Passeriformes; family Vireonidae; genus Vireo; species Vireo altiloquus. The sequence goes on from VZRF01010867.1 coordinate 72,587, forward strand.
AGTCTGCACTGCTGCAACTCTTAAATCTTCATAGTATAATCAGTCCTGAGCCTTTTGTAAAGCCTCAGTTCTAGGAGTCAGAACAGAAGAATGAGTTCTCACTTTTGGAAAAACAAAGGCTTCCAACTTCCCTTGATGTTGAGAAAAAAATTAAAACCGTGAACCAGGAAATGCAAAAATATCTAAAATGTATGTATTTCTTTTTCAGTGTCAGAACTGTAGCTCACAAGTTTTGACTACTCTACAAACTGCCATATAATTGTGTTTGTTGCATAAATTCCCTCAGGCTCATAATCTTAAAAATGTCTATGGCATTGATTTACTTTGTAGAAGTTTATTCTTTAGAAAGAGGTGAGAAACATGTGTAAAGACACAGGTAAATCTATTCTCAAACTTGTAAAGATGTTTATAGTGGAAGAGTAATTTATTTGAAAAGAATCTACAGGAAAAAATGAGAACTCTTTTTCTCCAGTCATTAGGTCATCAGCTGAAGATGTGGATTTAATTTCCCCTCTACCCTTTGAAGATTTTTGTGATGCTAGCCAATCATGTCTCTCCTCTTGAACAACTGGTTACTACTTTTCTGTTTGCAGGGATGGGCACAGCAACCCCCTGGGGATGCCAAGGCTCCCACCATGCTATTTACCTGGAGCCCAGTTACCAAGAGGGGATGCGCCCATGACCTCAGGAGAAGGAACTGCTAATAGAAAACGTACCTAAAAGAGTAGTGAAGAAACTGGCAGCTGTGATTTTACCTGTGCCAGATTTTCTGACCCAAAAGCTGCAGAGTCCTCTGGAGTTGTTGTTGCAGGACACAGAGTGGATATCTCCACATCCACAGGGCCAGATTGCTGAGCTTGGACTTGGGAGAGCTGGTCCTCACACATGCTGAAAGGCTCCGTGGCTGCGTCACCAATGCCACGCCAAGCTACCTCCTAGTGACACAACTGCTTCCCCTGTCAACCTGTAGCAGCCAGCTGGTGAAGCAAAATGAGTGAAAATTAGCACCTTTAACTTTAACACGACAGATAAAGTCTGCTGCACTAACACAAGCAGACTTCAGCTCCGTTCCCAGGAGATCTGACACATAGACTGCCCTGGACTGAAGAGATAATGTAGCTTGAACAGAGCAAGCACAGTTCTCTGCTCTGAGCATTGTCCAGGCATTGAGGGCAGGTTATAATGGCAGAAATACATGGCAGAGCAGCTCCTTCCAGAGAGTCAAAGGTAGGGATTAATGTGGGGTTTAGGGATAATCAGAACTCAGAGTCGGTGATGCAGCACTGAGAGCTTAGTAATATCTTCTCATTTTTTACTGGAAGTACTATACTCATTTGTTTGTTTAGGAGCACTGAATCTGTCTCTGTTAGGTGAAATTTGGGGATAGATGGTATATTCTAAACCATTTTTTGCTTCCCTTGGTGACACCTGTCAGTTACTCAATAGCTGACAGCAAATGTTGTTCTATTGATTTATTTTTCTAAATGCTACAAATCATGCCAGAAGATGGATGTGAGCCTCTTATAGTAAAAACATTTCTTTAAAACAGAAAGGAAAAAACCAACAAAAATAACCACTAAGCCAAGCTCACTTCCCCCTCTCCCCTAAGATAAACGGATAATTGCAAAAAAACTTTTTTTTTTTCCCTTGGTTAAAGCTTGCCATCTGGTGGAATGAGACCAAATCAGCTGCTCTTCTGTGGGAGAAAAAACACCCTCTTTCTTACAGAAACAACTGTCTGGTATTGCTATAAGACAGAAGCTGGATCAATCAGATACAGCTGACCTTGTCTGCCTGGAAAGCTAAATATGGAGCTGAAGAATGAATGTTGAAGAATTCATGAAGAATGAATGTTGGCACACCAGTAGATTTCAAACTTTGACAGCACAGGAGCTTTCTTTAATTTGATCACCTCACACAAGAGGTTTTAAATTGTACCCAGCAAAGACACACTGCCATTCTCTCACAGATTTTTGAAAGCTAACATTATTTATGGTGTATAAACTTACTATGTTTTATTGTTTCAAATTAAATTAAAGAAAACCTCTTGTGACCAGATAAATATAATCCTTTATCCTTGAATTAGCCCTTCATGAGGATTCTTACCAGCCAACACATTTTATTATGAGAAAAGATAAGACAGACAAAGAGCATGAGGTGAGGGAGAGGAAGATAAAGAGTAAAAGGGAAGGAAATGGAGGGAGAGGAGGAGAGAAGCAGGGAGAGGAGGAGGCGGGGAGGGGAGAATAAGGCGTAGGGGGAGAGAGAAAGGGGAAGGAGAAAGGAGAGGGGAATAGGGAGAGATGGGGGTAGAGAGAAGGAGAGAAACCAGGTCCTTCACATGAATTTCAATTTGACTACACTAGTGACAGTAGTCTTAGTCACTTGAAACAGCTGCTTCAAAAAAGTATGTTATGGAGCTGCCAAGGAAATATGATCATCTTTCCATTGCTGTCCTTCATCCTATAAAAAGAGAAGATAAAATACACTTATCCAGGGATAGTCTACAGTTATCTTTCCCTCAGTTTCCCTCAGAATAGGTGCAATTTACAATTAAAACAAGGTTAATATGACAAGATCTACTTTTAAAGCAAGCAGAAAAATGCTTTTGAATCTATGAGCCTTTTTCCCATCTCCTGTATTTGAGCCAAAGCAACGGTGATAACTTTAATTACCTTTTTTCCCTCCTCATACTCATGTGAAGAAATGGGAACAGCAGGTGAAGGACCTTCTACCAAGTGCTGGAGCATGAAAACTTATCTTTCTCAAAGGAAGAGATTCTGCTTCTAAATTGAGATCCTGTTTCTGCTAAAGCCAAAGCCAGGAATTTCTAGCAGGGTCACAAGGAAACATGGTTTCCTTCCTGCCCTGTCCCTCACCCTAATCACACTTTGGTGTTATCAGCTGGGAACTATACATATCTGTGTATTATTTATGAGATCAAGAGCAGACAGTCTGCTTGGTTCCTCTCCTGCATCCTCTCCTGCTATTAACTCCTCATGCTGGACAAAGAGAGATGCAGGGGACAGAACAGAGGCCACAGGAGACTCTTTTCTCCTGCCATCTTCCTTCGGTGCAACAACTAAAAGCATATTTAAAAGCTCTCGGTTGAAACAGCTGTGGAAACGCAGGACAGTTTCCACTGTATCCCTCACCTCTGCCTGGGAGAGCAGTTGTGGTCATGACTGCTGCTCATTTACGCTTCCCTCAGAGTCCCCGGGTGAATTACAGCGTGATACAAAGGTAAATACGTCTCTGGATCTGCTCCTCAGTCTGCAACACGTGTGTGTTGCCTTAATTAAATTATTTCCATGACAAGTGTCTGTGCTAAAACACTATTTTCCTTCCCTTTTTTAAATTCCTGAAAATGCTACCCTTCAGCAGAACTCCCCAGGATCATCAGCCGAAGTTCAGAAACCTTACCTCCCACGCCTCTTTTCAGAGAGTGCAGCCCTCTTCCTGATGAGGCTGTTTAACCCCCAAAATACCTCACCACTTTCTTAACTCGGGGTTGCCGTGCGATGCTTGCCCTCAAGGTTTCCAGGCACAGAAATACTACTGCCTGAAGGCAGTGGGTAAGAAGTAGGTCATCTCAGCTGTTCCTCTCATTATTATGCTCTATGTGACTCAGACATTTCCCTTTGATAGCAGTCAAGGCATAGCATTAGGAAGTCTGTAGCATGGTAGTTCCACTATTCCAAGGAATGAACAGATATGTTGTTCTGTTGTGTGGGATTAAAACACTGAATACAGTTCTTTGTGGGCAAGAGTCATGTGAAATCAGTGCACACATGAGTATCAAACAGCACAAACTATCGATCTAACAACATTTCTTCTCTGCCTTGCTACCTACATGCCTAGTGGTCAGGGAATTTTTTTTAATCTCCTGTAATTTTGGTTCTGCTGGTCTGCCCAATTTTTGTCTCTTTTTACAGGTTAGGTTAGTGGGGAGTTTAACCCCACCAGGCAGTCTCAGCTTTTTGCGTTGCTGAGTCTCTCACCATCCTCAGTGCCCATGATTCCAGCTGTGACTCGATCTAGATTAGCTCAATTTGGGAGAATACAGAGTACTCTGGAACTAGGAACCACAGAAAATGGTGAATTGAAGGGACCCATCAGGATCATCAAGTCCAGCTCCTGGCCCTGCACAGCACCATCCCCAAGAGTCACAGCATGTGCCCAGGAACATTGTCCAAACACTTTTTGAGCTTTGTCAGGGTTGGGCTGTGACCACTTCCCTGGAGAGCCTGTTCCAGTGCCCAAACACCTTCTAGGGGAAGAACCTTCTCCTGATATCCAACCTAAACCTCCTCTGACACAACATCAGGCCATTCCCTCATGTCCTGTCCCTGTCACCACAGAGCAGAGCTCAGTGCCTGCCCCTCCTCTTCCCCTCACATGAAGTTGTAAATGCAGTGAGGTCTCCCCTCAGCCTCCTCCAGGCTGAACAAACCAAGTGCCCTCAGCCACTCCTCACACAGCTTCCCCTCAAGGCCCTTCACCATCCTCGTGCCCTCCTTTGGACACTCTCTTACAGCTCAATCTCTTTTCTGTATTGTGCTACCCAGGAAATGCCCTCAGCACTGGAGGTGAGGCTGCACCAATGCAGAGCAGAGTAGGACAATCGTCTTTACCAACAAAATGAAACATCCAAGAAAAGGAAAGGGCAAATTATACTTACTACTATAACACCCTAGAACTTATATGGCAAAATAGAAATACTTACCATGTAACAAATCTGACAGAAAGGAGATTTACTTTTGTAACTTCAAGGTAAATTTGTCCTTCATCTGTGAGCAAAGGAGGATGTTTTAATGGTTTACAAACTAAACCTGTTGGGAAAAATATGCTGCTGACTTTTAGTTTTCTGTTATTGCAGAAACTTCAGGCTACATGTAGGATCAGGAATAACTAAAGACAAAGAGCCAAAATACTTTTTAAATCAATGGAAAACCATTGAAATACAAACATAATTTCAAATTGAAACAGAATAGAATAGAATAGAATAGAATAGAATAGAATAGAATAGAATAGAATAGAATAGAATAAGATACAGATTTATGATTTACGATTTATTATTATGGTAAAAGCAGTATTGTAGCTCTCCAAAACAACAAGCTAAATAACGATATGTCAGAGACTGAAAATAGTTCATGCCTCAAACACTGATATAAAGTTTTGCTCACTATAAAGAAGCTACAACCAGAGAAACCTCCTTGAAGGTCTTTGAACTGAAAGTTAAACTGCTGATTAGATAAAAGGAAATCTATTGTTCAATCGCCAGAGGCTGAGGAAAAGGTTTGCATCCACAAAAGGCCAAAGCCACCAGCTGCCATCCCAGCTGAGTTTGGGGTGGGGGCAGAGCACAGCTCACAGGTTTGGGGTGGGGGCAGAGCTCAGCTCACAGAAGCCAGGTTTGGGGTGGGGGCAGAGCACAGCTCACAGGAGCCAGGTTTACACAGACTCCCCCCAACTGAGGGGGGAGGAGGAAGTTTTGGATGCATGGCATAACCTCTGGCCAGAGGCAATAAATGCCCATCCTCCCTTACACAAACAGGCCCAGCTGTGGCACCCCAACCCCACAGGCCACATCCACGGGACATTCACGTGAGAGGCAGCTGAGGGGGAGTCACAATCCATCAAAGACCCCCCAAAGGGCTGGGCCTTGCACCCCAGGGCTGCACGTGATGGAACAGACCCAGAGTGTGCTGTAAGAGACTGTCCCTCCCCAGGGGGACATGCCTGGACATTGACACCTGGCTGGAGGGGATATAAACCCAGGGGGTTCTGCGCCTTTTGGGGAACCTTCACCACCAAGAAGAGCTGCTGGAGAGGATCAATGGAACATCATTGGGATCCACGGAGTGGTGATATTTTCCTGATTCTGTCCCTGTCACTCTTTCTCTCCCCCACCTATTATCTACTTCTTTTCTCCTTCTCTCACATTCACTATACAATAAAATCCTTATTCTCTTTCTCTCATATTTACTATACAACAAAATCCCTATTACTGTCACTGGCATATGGTCTCCTTTGCACTTTAATTTGGGTAGAGGAATTTCTAAAGAACCTTAATAACAATTGCATTTTAACACAATATTAATAAAATTCCAATGTAAGCAACATCTACGTGTGATAACAGCACCAGAGAATCACACAATGACAGAACGACTGATGCTGGAAGGGACCACTGGATGTCTTCTGGTCCAGCCTACTGGTTAAGAAAAACCACCCACAGCATGTTGCCAAGGAGGGGGTCCAGACAGCTTCTAAAAGTGGATATTCAAAATGTCTCCGAGGACAGAGACTGCACAGACTCTTGGGGCAACCTCTAGCAGTGTTCAGTCACCCCCACAGTGGAAAAGTGTTCAGAGGAGTGTTCAGAGGGAGCCTCCTCTATTTCAGTTTGTGCCCACTGCCTCCATCCTGTCACTGGGCACTGCTGGGCCGAGCCTGGTTCCATCTTCTTTGCACCCTCCCTTCAGGTATCTACATCTGTTAAAAAGATCCCTCCTTGAGACTTCTCTTATGTAGGCTAAACAGTCACAGCTTTCTCACTGTCCCCAGTCATTGAAAATTATTGTCCCCAAACGGAAAATTCCAAATTTTCAAGGACACATAAGTCTTGCCCTTGAAGTTTAGCTCTATAAAGCCTCAGAATTTTGAAGTCACCCAATTCACAGGCAGGTGACTTCTCTCAAAATTTAGAAGTTCCAGAATATATCCTCATCTTTAGCCTTCTTACTATTTTTCCAATTTGTATCTGGAACACTAAAAATTTTATAATAGAAAATTAGGCAAACAAGTGTTGTCAAGCAAATGTTAAAAGGTGCTTGAATCTGTGCTTGAATTGAGATAAACAGAAAACATAATAAAAACAGACGAAAAGCCCTTACAGTCTTATTTCTGTGACAGTTCTGAAAACATTTTACAGATCTCCTAAGCAATCCACAGGGATCACTGCTTTCACAGGCACAACCAAAAACTGTGGTTCTTATCCTTTTGCTGTCCCAAGGTTCAACAGCCTGGCCTTGGTAGAAGAATAAAGACACAGAGAACCCAAAAAGGGACTTAAGACTCCTTTTTCTTAAGAGTTTTGCTTTTCCAGGGCTGTCTCCATCCAAGAAAGGGCTGCACATCTTCTCAAACGTAAGGCTGTCCTTACTTTTGAGATTCAGAGATTTTCCACCCTCCCTGGATCCAAGAAGAATCAAAGCATGATCTAATTCTGACATGCACAAAGGCACAGACATGCACTTCCATGCCCTGTTTGCAGCTGAGATTATGCTCAACAGGCATTAAGTTAATACTCTTCAACCTGTGCTGCCATCACTCTTTCTGATCACACGGCAGATATTGCTAACAAAAGGCTGCTCTGGGTTGCACCCACTACAGGGCTGCTTTCTCATCTCAGACAGCAGACAGCATGAACTGGAAGCAATATCACCCTTTCCTGTTTGAGCCTGTAGTTCTGGAGTCATCTCTAGGCCTGGCTTGTAGATCTGCAGACTCCAGAGCAGAACTGCTGTGACACCAAAAGGATGCCAACTTTCACCCACGCCTCTGCTTCCAAGGCCAGATCAGCAAATGCAAAGCTAATGCATTGAAACGATGAGTGACAGGTCTCCAAATGTGCTTTAAAAATAAAATTACATTAGCATGACAGTTCAAAGAGATTTTTCCCTACAGTTTCCCATCTTAATTTTTACATACATATATATATATACACGATATTCTGATATAAATTCAGGCTCTCTGAAATCACAGAGGCAAAAGAAATTCTTCATGGAGTCAAACACGGTCTGAATATATTGAAGTACCGCTCTAAGTAAAAAGAGCAAATTTGTCTTTAAAATTATGCAAAAGCAAGCAGGAGGGAAAAGAGGACAAGGAAGAGTGAAGGCAGTTCTCTTCAGTGATATAATAAGAAAGCACATCAGAAGAAGAAAATTGTGTCAAGCCATACAAATAAATGAAATATTTAAAATGAGGCAAAATATTTAGGTTTAGAAGATCAGCACAGGCAAGAAAAATAGACATAATGATTCTATAATTAATTATGTCACATGTAGTTACCAAGCGATTCCTTTTCTTGTTTTGGATTTCTAAAGACTTCTCATTGCCATTTCATCTAGCCTACAGTGTCATTTGCAATAATTTCTTGTTCCCATTTGATTACCACTTGACAGAGCTTTTTCTGAGCACAGCTCAATAATTAGTCGCTGCAGAGCATGGGAGGGTTCCCCATCCCAGGCACACATGAAAGGTGAGGAGGTAAACCTTTATGGGAAAAAAAATTGTTTCATTATCTAAAACAGCAAGAGATTTCTCAGGTACAAACTCTTCTCTTCTTCCTCCCAAACTCACCAGCAGGGAAAAAGCTAATTTTTTCTCTCCTTCCCCACCTGACACAAAGTGAGTCTGCATATGAAACAAACTGCTTGGATGCAGCTGTGGATGCTGAATTTTCTTAATTTAGCTGTTGGGTGAAAACTTGAGCACTGCCTAGAGTCTGGGAATTCACCAGTAAGCAATGTGTCAATAGATTAGTTACCCTGACAGTCCTCATCTTCACTTTCACTGATAAGACCCGACTGATGATGATTTTCCAAAGTTGTTCACCGCGGAGGACGCAGACCGTGTCTAATAGACTACAGCCAGCATGAGGGGGCTGAAGGAGCTCAGACAATGGCAGTACCCACAGCCAGAAGATGCTGAATTTCTGTTTGGTCAGAAATTTCGAAGATAAATGGGGAGAGAATAAATGGGTCAGTTCATCAGCTGGCTGAGAGGCAGGCATGGGTCTCCAGTTAACAGGGTGCCAGTTAACAATCATTATCCAGGAGCAACAAGAATTGTTTTGTGTGCCTTATACCTCAACTCCATTGTTGCCTGGCACCCCCAATCTTTCCCCACCCCTCGTTCAGCCCACACAGTGCCACCATGCTGTCCAAGCTGAAGGAATATGGACTGAGAGCTTCACCTCTGAACCAAAAATCAACCCAGCAAAGCAGTGAGACAGAGCAAGAGCTGGCTCGGGTATTTTCAAAAAAGGGTCTTTCTTCTCCCAAGTGAGCATGCTATCAGTGCATGTATGTAAATACCTCTCATATCTGCAGAAAGTAATTTCTAAGTTTTTTAAGATAAAATTAGTTAGAAAAACTACTCTTACACAGACATCCCCATGAGCCCAAGGGGCCAGAGAAACACAATGGACATGAGAAGAAAGTGATTTATGCCTCTTTTTTAAGAGAAGAGTTCCTCTTCTCTTAAAAAAACAACTCCAGTTTTGCAGCACTGTAATCTGAAAGATGCCTTGTGCAGTTTATCACAAGGCTCCAAAACTATGGCCTGTCATTCATAGCGATGGTCTTGGGCAAGATGGAAATAACCATGCCCTTAGCACCTTCTCTCAGAGAGGTCAGCAGAAACTTCTCTGCTCCCTTAGTCATAGTGGAAGGAGGCCTGTGATCTGCTGTCAGCACATCTTCCTCATCTACTCACTCATTAAGTGTCCTGTGCTGGGCAACAACTTTTGGTTATACGTATTAGCGCTGATCTGGATCTCCTGGAAATCGTGGGAATTCTTAGAAAATGTGCGACAAAACAGCAATATTCTTAAGCAACTAAATGGATGAAAATATCAAGAGAGGACAGTATAGCTGTGACATGAAAACTAGCACTTTACTACCTTCAGCTGATAAAATTACTATTCCTCTAGAGCTTTCCTATTTGGCTGTTAAGATAACAGAATTAAAAGTGAGTAGAGGTGGGTGTCATATCCTTGCAGCTGTATCTAGATATAAAAATATCTTTCTCCCTGCTGTAGGTGGATATTAAATTCTACTTCATTATATCCAAGTACTACCAAACTCAAGGATTTAAGAATGAAAATGCTACGTAATGTCATAGCTACAATATTTTATGAACCCTAACTTTATTGACTCAGCTGTCAAAAATATAAACATATTCATTATTGGTGGAGGTAATTGGACCAGTGTTCAAAATGAAAACTACCAAAATAAAATCACTACAATTTAGTGAAATGCATGGGCTTACACCATGTTAAAAAAGAGAGAAACATTTCTCTGTCTAATGTTACCCTCTAGATAACACCACTTCATGCACTGATCCCTGCCAGCAACTCTTTCAGAGAGTTTCAAAGAGCTTTCACTTGAACAGCAGTACACTCTGCAGACACATTTGAGATTAACCCTTCAAGCAAGGAAGAAATTAAGACTCCTTGATGTCCCAAGATATTTTGCTTGAAGCTTAGTTAAGGTTTAAGAAAAGAATTAAATATTTCTCCTTTATATTGGCTGTGCTTCTCCTTCCGAGATTATTTCTATATGGTTTGAATTCATTAATAGATTGAGGAAAATGCAATTGCTCCATGCAGTTTTATGAGGAAATGGTTACCTGGTTTCCATAACAGCCCTCAAAACCTCTCACTGCAACATAATAAGCATGAATGGCAACCCATCTTCCAACACCAGAGATGTGCCCAGACTGATAACAGGGACCAGTATCTGGAAGTATTTTCAGGCTCCACTCCACCATAACAAGGCTGTGAAGGAAAGGAACAGTTATCAGACATGTAGAGAAAAACAGACTGAAAATAATCAGTCCTATTTGCAGAAGTAAAATTAGGATTAGGGGATCATTTCCTAAGTGGTTAAGAAAAGTATGTGAGGGGAAGATAGCTTATATGTCTAAATTAGTTGTCTTCCCATCAATACCATGCGATCGAGGGATGTCCCCTCCTCAGGACGTTTTCCTTGGCTAGCTCTTTTTCCTGCAGGGAGCACCAATGTCTCTGGGCACCTGCCCAGTATTACTGGTGAGGTAGGTCCCAGACACTGGATCAATCCTATACCTGCTCAGAAAATAAACTCAAACTGTATTACACAGACAGCAAGGCCTGCTCTCACACATCCTTCACATGCCCCAGCAAAGCCTCTAGCTGGCTTAAAATGTGACCTTGGTGTGAGCTGTAAATTTTGGTAGACATGATTTAATAATTTTAGAGAGGAATCAGGCCCAGTGGGCTGCAGGATCTGGGGAGAGTTTACATCGTAGCCCAGTGGAGCTGAAGCAGGTCAGTTCCCTGGGCCCAGGTGATTCCCTCACAGCCTCACCAAAGCAGGTGGCTGACATTCCCCCTTCTGCATCACTGATGAAAAAAATGTTAAATATAGGATGTAAACCAATCCCTGGAGAACTCAACTAGGAATAGTCAACTGGATCACATGCCAACAGGATGAAGTTTTTCAATTTTACAATGAGTTTCTTCTAAATTAGGTTCACTCAACATACACTGATTAAGAGAAATGTTAATCTTTTCAGATGAGTATAATGCAGGACTGAGAAAAATGTCTTACAGAAGTATAAGAATATTATGTCCATACATTTCTAACCGTAAATATTAGTCTATTTCATATACTGTATTATCACCTATATATTCCTTACTGACTCTGCCACCCCAAAACCTTCCCCCTGATTGTTTTGAGAGGTGGCTCCTACTTACATAGCTTATTGTATTTTCCCCAGCCTCTTCTCTGTTTACTGAATATTATTTGTTGCTTTTAAGAGGAAAAAGGCTGATGATCACACTTTTTTATTACTGCCCTGTGTCCTTAAAAGCAAGAAATTCTGTTTCTCTGTAGAGCTCTGCACAAAGAGTTTGAGGCAAATTATGAAACCTAGTTTATAATTGGCTTTTCCCACAAACTGTCTCTTGGGAAAGATTGCTGCAAGCTTTACAAGTTTGTGCTGATTTTGGATAAACTTTCACCAGTTCATGACTTCCCATGAAAACCATGCAATATGCAGACAGCTTGCACAATTTTACCAAAGCTAAGCAGGAATATTTTCCAAAAAATTACGTTGCATTTAAATACGTCACTTTCTGGAAGACAAGTATTTTTCAGAGACCTACTCATTGCAAGAAAGTCCACCTTCAGATCCTCTTGCTGCTGTCAAGTTTAGACAGTGAAAAATCTGCGTACTTATAAATCAGTCTCAATAAAGGAAAACGAGCTCAGACTTCTGCCTTCCTTGTGGGCATCTTCATTTGAAATTCTCTCTGGAAATTGCATTAGTTTTCATATGAGAAGGTCCTTATAATTTGCCTAATTACCAGCCTGACAGTTTTACATGGAGATTTTATGCAGAAAATGAAAGGAATGATGAGGGAGATTCATGGAAGACTTTTTATTTCCCCTGACAGAAGTATCATTTCAACCTAATTTGCATTTTAACATTACACATCACCCTCCAAATCTTATTGGTGGAAATATATCCACTCTCATCTATTCCCAAGAAAACAGAAAACTAGGATTGACATTTGTTCATCTTGTTCCAGCAAAGCAGGTCCGAAAAGAGTGAATTTGGGTCAGACTAAGATATTGCCTGTCATAGAGAAATTCAGCCTTTTTAAATCATAGGTAAAAGAGAAACATGATTGCATTTCTGCATTTAAAATAAAATAGGACAATCTAGGACTTACAGGCAAACAGATAATTGCATGCCCTTTTTTTTGGACCATGTCTCAGTCAGAGCCTGAGACACAGAAAAAAATGGATCTTGCTAGAAAATTGCTGCCGTGTCCAACTGGCCATTCCTTAACCAGATTCTTAAAAGAGTCTTTTGATATGCAACCATTGTCAGTATTTGAACTTTTGAGAAGGCTGACTTATTGTAAAGCTGTAGGACCTTCTGAGGCTCCTAAGCTCAAGACTAATGAATACCACCCTGAATAATCACAAGTTACTTGGAAAATTCTCCAGTCACCCACTATCTTAATTTCTCCCTCTTTAAAAGCCACAGTACACTCACCCACACATGAAGTGTTTGAACCCTTCCATGGAAGAAGGGAGTGCAAGTGCAGAGGTCTGTACCACTGATCCCTTGATACTCATTGATAGCATATTTACAAATCTATAAAAAATTTATTCAGTCACAGTATCAAGGCGAATGGGCTTTTTACATTACAGTACTTCATCTAGTGACAGCAGAACTTCTTGTATGACCCAGGACCAAAAATGGCATGGACTCATCTTCTTCAATCAGCCATTACCCATTTTATTTTAACTGAGTACTATATGACTGGAAGATGAGCAGAAATTAAGAACTCAAAAGTCTATATTCTGGGCTAGAAAAGAAAAAGGAATGGTATGAAGAGCCATGTAACCACATGTAGTTGAAATTACTTGACATCTCAGCTTCCGTGCCGCCTCCTGTGTTCTGTTTTAAACTACTGTGTTTGCCACTTGAACACATTTTTGTACATAACCAAGACACAATGGAAAAATTTGCCTCCACATATATAAAGTTAAAAGTTAATCTACATATTCAACATTTCTCAGCTTTCCTGATTTTTTCTGTGCTTAGCTATAAAACTTAAAATCAAATACATATATTTTTACAGAGAATATGATATGCATTCTATCTAATATTTTAATCTTTTCTGTAACAGAAATTTCAAGTTAGTTCTTTCAAACATGGAGTGTGAATTTAATAGGAAAAAGATTACAGACACATTCTATTTCTTGACACAGAAAGCTCTAGCAACATCCAGAATCTTGAACTGAAATTTTCAAGCCAACTCAACAATAATATTTTAAGCATAATATCCTTCATTTACATTCTTCCTTGAGGGAGTCAGAAACACAAATACCATCTTAATTAATTCATAAAAGATAGATTTAGTGTCATAACTAGATGTGTCTGCAAAGTGTCACTTGAGAAAACACAAGTGTCATTACACATAGAGCCATCTATTCTGCTAGAGAATAACTCAAAAAAACCTACAACCTTAAATCATATACTGCATCGCATAATTGCTGTTGTTACTTCACTTACAGTGGGAGCATGGAAAGTGCTGATACAAATTTATATTCAGTACTCAAAACTGTTCCAAAGGGAGCCTAAAATAGACTTAATGAATACTTTCAGAAAACTATTTCTTTTTTATATCTAAATAAATGGGTAAAAAAACCTAATTTAACCATAACCCATACCATTTCAGTCTCTGAAAATAGTTATCCATATGTATTATTCGACTTCTTGTCTCAATAATTAATCCTAACATCATCATTTGTTTTGTACGCAGTTCACACATATTATTTGGCTGCATCCAAAGTACAAGTAAGAATTTTTGCTATTGTGAGTTGAAGTTAAGCAGATACCATGTAAATAATATGCTGGGAAACACAAAGCAAGTTATCAGGCTACAAAAGGTACCTCAAGCAAAGCAGCAATGTTTCTGTGGTTCTAGTCAAGTACTGACCTTCTTGCAATAAGAAATGTACAACCATCTGCGTTATCCTGCCATTGTACAGGCATAGCACATAAAAAGACTACTGTGATTATTTGCCATTTTTTTATTTCACTCTACTCTTCTAAGCTTCAATTTGCTTTAAAGATTAACCAGTCTCATTGGATATTAATAAAACTGGTACTTTATGCTAGAAGGAAGCTTCTCTTGCTGTTCCCCATCTGTGCTCAGAAATCTTGACAAACTGGCATGTATCAGGAACAGCAATGTTCATTTAGATTGTGATGTTCAAATCTCAGGTGAACCTTCTCAAACAAGTCTCAGGTGAACCTTCATAAAAAAACCATTTTTCAACATATGTTCAGCACACAAGTGCTGTTCGGTAAAATTTACCTGAATTCAATAATTTCTGTTTGGTATTCATTATTTTGCAGCATTCCCTGGAGAAAGGCCTGCAGTCTGCAGAATCTCACCAAACATGTACCACAACAAATTTCCGGTACTAGAAAATGCTTTTCTAAGTTTACACACTAAATACTTGGATAAAATCAAAGCACTAAAATTTCAGCTTTTCGAAGAAATCAGTGTTTCATAGGACAGAGGAAGGCCTGTTCAGTAAGCCAAATTAGCTGATAGGAACTAGGCATCTTCAGGCAAGTATAACATCCTCTTACAGGAATTTCAGTTTCGGGGTCCTGAAAGAAATTAATCTGGGAGGTCCTATAGCCATTATTAAGAAAACACTTCCATGATCACAGCAGACTTCTCAAGGTAGAAGAGAAATTTCTGATGAAGAGGGGAAGATCACAGGCTTGTAGAATCATAGAACAGTTTGAGTTGGAAGGGACCTTTAAAGGTCATTTAGTCCAAACCCTTTGCAGTGAGCAGGGATATCTACAGCTTGATCATGGTGCTCAGAGCCCTGTCCAACCTGTCTTTGAATGTGTTCAGGAATGGGGCATCTAGTACCTCTCTGGGAAACCTGCTCCACTGTTTTACCACACTCATCATATTAAAAAAATGAAGTTTAAAATTAGTTTAAACCCACAACACCTTTTTCTATCACTACAGGTTAATAGTCTGTCTCCATCTTTCTTATAAGCTGCCTTGAAAGGCAGAAGTAAGCTCTCCCCAGCGCCTTCTCTTCCCTCCTCTAACACACTCTCTGAGGCAGGGAGGAGCACACCCCAGAGGCATCCGTTTCCTCTTTCTATACTGCCTGCACAGATCTGATAAGTCTGATCTTTTCAATCTGCCCAGGAGAAAATGGAGCTCCTGTTGCAGCACAATGACATTTTAATGAGCTGGTTTAAAGTCATTTTTATTATAAACGCATGGGAGGATAAAGCTCTCGGCTTTATCACAAATCCACACAGTTCAAGGGGAAAAGGGTGACTCTCCCACCAGCGCTTCTGTGCATCACACTGAGCCTCACCCTCTGATCTGCCTGCCAGGTGAGTTGTGCTGACGCTGGCCTACCCCACGAGGGCAAACCTCTCCAGCATGTCCTGCCGCAGCAGGATCAAGTGCCTGTTACGGATCTCCTACCAGGTGGGCATTAATCACTCGAGCACAGCAATCTACAACAGACTTCTAAACGGGTGAGGGAAAAGCTGCTTCGCTAAATTACAAATTGCATAGAAGAGAAGAACAACCTATTGGTAATTGGTTGTAACTAATTAAGCGACATGAACAGAGAGGCTACTAATGATAGTCAGTTGCTAAACAGCTACAACTGTTAATTGTAAAAGTTTCTGGAGACTTTTGACATGATCTCTGGCAGGCTATATGCAAAGGCACCTGGATGAATAAATTAATTGCAGATTTGCCATGTCCAGAAAGTAAATGGGTAGGAAAAATGCAGTGCAGCTTAAAATTGAAAAGGTGATTATCAGAATTAAATTAATCCTTATAAAAGGAACAAAGTCAGACAAAAGACTTGATCAGCAGAAACGTGACAAAACAGGAGCAAGTGTTAGAGTACTTGTGTTAAGAATGTTCCTTTCAGTAAAAGGTTTCTTAAGAATAAGTGAATCACTTTCAGTTACTGAGTATGGTCCCCTATAGCTATCTACAATAGCAAAACAGTGGTTCAAGCTCTATAAACCTAGCAACAATTCACAGGAAAAAAAAAAACAGTCTTAAAATTATTTTTTTAAACAGCTAAATTCTGTTTAAAATAAAATAAAAACAAAATGAGAAACTAGATGCAATGATAAGTCATATCTCTGTCTGTTTTGTCCTAGGTGTCTTTCTGCACTCACCCACATGCATCTAAATCTGATTTCTGATACACCAACAGCAGGAGATACTAGTACAATGGACCTGGGTCCTAAGTCGATTCTCAGTCAGCCTAAATCCTTTTGCAGCAGGTACTTTAGTACACAAACACCCTTCGGCCTGGTCACCTTAAAAAAGAGTCAAATTCTTCTCTGCTTTCAATATTTCATACGCATATTATTGATACATCACCAGTTTTTTCCATATGGATTTTTTGCCTCTCAGGTGTTCTGGAAATGCATCAATTGCTGTTTGGTCTTGCTGCCCTAACAGATCATGTTTTCTGAAACATTCCACACAGTTAACCCTGTGACTCCATTATTGAGCTCAGCTAGTTACATTCTTCCAACTTAGCTTATCTAGTGGCCTCCATTTCAATTTAAACATCAAATCAACTTAAAACTTATTTACAAATCAGGTTCAAAATATGTCATTTCAACTTTCAATATAGAAGAAATTCTAGCCTATATTTCACAGTATATAGTCTAATCTGTCACATCATAATAGATAGGAATCCCTGGAGGACACAGCATTGCAGACCTTGTTAGCCAGGGAAAAAAGGTTTTTTTTTTTGAAATGTAATTGCCCAGATGTAGACTCTTGACATTCCCTTGGAGGACTGAATTATCTAACATGAAGGAGGCTAAAGCCAAAAACCAAAGGTGAGATTGTGTTATTTTTGTTTCCTCCCTTTCTTGGTTCTTGTCACAGCTGAACATGGTTCACATTTTGCCTGATATATTGGTTGGATATTTACATCAACATTAGGGTCCTAAAGCAGCTCATGTTTCTGAATTGCTGAGAAAACTAGGAGCTCCCATTTCACCTAACACTCTGACTTCAAACAACCATTATTTTGAACTTCTGCCAAAACCTGTAAAGTTTAACTATCAGACAGCCACTGAATCTCCAATTACATCCTTGTCTCTTAAAGTGCATGATTTATTTTAAGTGCGTGATTTTATTTTAAAGTTAATCCTATTACATGTAACTATATGGTCAAGTATTATCTTCTCTGAGGTAGCTCCACTCTGGCAAAGTTGCAAGTGCTATTGCCGTTGCTGTAACTAAGAATGACAGCCTCCAGCTCTTTCAAGGTTCACATGGTTTCCATAGATCTCCTTTCAGTAGTTTGTGGATGGCAAATGTTTCTACTCCCAGGAAAAGTGTTTGTATTCCTACCATTCAGGAAGAATTTCTTCACTGAAAGTGTGGTCAGACATTGGAATGGTGTTTGCCACTTGAACACATTTTTGTGTTCAAGTTTGCCCAGGGAGGTGGTGGAGTCACCATTCCTGGAGGAGTTTAAGGAAAGACTGGGCATGACACTAAATGCTATGGTCTAGTTGACATGGTGGGTTTTGGCCAAAGGTTAGACTCAATGATCTTGAGGGTCTTTTCCAACCTTAATGATTTTATAAGTCTATGATTTGAAGAAGTAGGGAGTCATGACATGAGATGAGGATTTGATATAATGCAAATTTATCTTTGTCACGTGCAGACTTTCTACTGCAATCCAGTGAGTTATTGTCTTGGAGTGACTTTATGGTTTATCCTATATCGTCTGCTTTATGCCCAGAAAATGAATTTTATGCCTTTCTGTGTCTTTAAACTGAGCCTGAGAGGGGAGAGGAGGAAAAATAAAGTCAAGCAGTTCTGTGCTTCAAGGTCACTACTTCTCTTTGTTGTTTCTTTCTGCTGCTGTTGGTGTGTGATAGTGGCTGGGGCAGAGAGAGAGAGGGAGGAGGAAGCAATCTCTTGGCTTTTCCCTGCCAGGTCTCAGCTCTGTTTTCTTCAGGAGAAGAGAGAGACAGAGTTTTTTCTGGGACTTTGGGTTTCTTCTTGTTTTTCCCTTTTCTGGACTTGTTCAGAACATCAAAACATCGGAACCTCACTGAAAGGAAGAGGCTTTCCCACCGGCCCAAAAGGGAGGCCCCCCCCAGCACTCCAGGAAGAAGAGAGACCACACCCAAAAAGACTCCAACTTTTTTCCCAGGTTCCTCTCCACAGAGGGAGATCTTCCATTGTTTAGCATTATTGTTCTTTTCCTGTGTGTTTTGTTAAATAAATAGGGGTTTTTTTCTTTTCCTCTTCACTTTCCTCTGGGGAAATTTTCTTTCCTGAACCTGGTGGGGGGAGGAGTAACTATGAGCTGACTTCCATCAGAGGATATGCTCCTCTGAATTTGTCTCAAACCGGGACAGTTATCCTAAGAGATTGAATATTAAGAATTAAGAGATTGATCTTCCAAACAAATAACATAAACTCTTTTCCTTGTAATGTAAAGACAATAAAGCTTTGGTCGTAACTTTAACATATAAAGTAACTTTTCTTTCATGGAAGCCTGTTTTATATGCTTTCCATTGTTAAGAAGTGTTTTATGTCAGACGTCTGAGAATATCTTCATGACTATCTCAGCTTTTACTAGAATATCATCTATGTATGAAGATCATTCTGAGCAGAAGCTACACATTATCCTGCAATGAAATAGTAATTTTTTTTTTTTTGTAATTGCAATTGTTTCGGGCTGCAATAGCTTTCATTTCCATAGACTCTGGAGGTGATTTGTCACATTGAAGCTGGTCCCATTTCCTATAACATAGTTTTCAGTCAATGTGATTATACTGCCCTCCTGGTTCTTGACTGAGTGAATAACAGCATGAGAGCGTACAATCCAAAATCTGTGTGAGGATACTGAAGAATTGCCATGTTTCTGTAGAAAACTAGCTCCAAATCTATTCGCTCTGGAATAATCTCTTTTGTATCATAAAGAGTCAGAAGTAATTTTCATTTTATGCAAGACACTGAATGTAGAACGAAATACTCTCTCTCTGAGCCTTGATGATGGGATTTGAACTAACAGGAGCAAGCTTTGGGATTGGTCCTTTAGAACTCCTATCCAGCACAACAATCAGGAATTACTAGTGAGACAGGAGAGCTGGATCATTTGGCATGGACAAGGCCTTGTCCTGATGCCTGGAAACTCACAGGGCTTCCTGTGGCTAGGCAGAGCTGGCAGGTTACTGTACCACCTGGCACATCCAGCCAGGCTGCCTCAAAAGGCACAGCATAAACAGGAGAAAAGTGAGGGACAAGACACTCCACACCATCCTCAGCAAAGCCCCTGAGGACAGACAATACCACCCACTGTGCACCAGCAAATCTATTTTGCAAATCATCTAAACGTAGGCAATAACACAATAAATTTCCCTGTGAGCAACCCAGGAACTGGTTTCCAGCAGATTTGATTGTTCTAGCTGACTGAGCTTTAGCTGAAATGTACTGAAACATGCTCTGAATGAATCACGCTCTGCCGTGCTTCATTAGGCACCTCCAGGGTAGAGAAGCCGTAGCTGAGGAATTAGGCCCCAATGGCTGAGGCAATTGTCCCATGCCTCTATCCAATCTATTTGCCTTGGCCTGTAGTAGTGCCTGCCTTCAAATACCACTTTTTTCTTTTCACAAGGTGATCAATTATGTGTTCTCATTTACCGAACTAGCTTACTTCCATTACAATTATAGGAACCTTGTGTCTTTGTCTACAACTGCACCTGTAACCTAAAGATGAACAGAATATAGGCTTAAGGGATGGCACACATACACTGATGCTGTTCAACTATTATGACATCATCTGGCACATTTTCTTCTGGTGACAACCACCCCCTACCTGGAAAAGTCTGAGCATCATTTTGAGAAGAGCAATTCCAAAATATAGTGAAGGGACAAAGCAAAGAGAGTTTAACCATATGAACACGAGTTTTGGCCTGGTTAAATTATAATTAAAGATTGACATTTTTTAAATCATCACCCCTTCCAATTAAACAAAAATTCTTGAGAGGATGAACTCATACAGACCTCTCACAAGTTCATCTGGCAACATAAGCATGAAATTTCCAACATCTAAAAACAGATCAAGAAACTAGACACCCTTCTTGGCAATCCCCTACTAACGTGTGTATTTATTCCAATAAAAATTATCCAAGTTCTCAGTGTTTCAGGCAGCCATTACACACCATTCCTAGATCAAAATTAATAGCTTGAATATTCAAGTGAATAATTGAAGAAGATTTTTCTTCTACAGTTTCTTTTATTTGCAGTGCATTACTGAGTCCTTACTATCTTTATTTCTGAAATCCTTATATCTTTATTAATGAAAAAGGTAGGGAAAGAAAATGTCATCCCAGAATTAGCCCACAAATGAGATAACAGAATGCAGGGTATGCTTCCATTCTCTAGATGTTTACTTTCTCTCCCTTTCCTTTCTCTAGGAGCTGGTAATTTTTCACTTCCACGACTACTAATTCCCTTTTTTAAGGGTTTAACTTCCCACCACTCATGCAACTAATATTGTTATTAATAGGAAATCACTTTTCCTGATTTTTAGCTCCAACTTTTTCACATCTGCCTAAGCACTGACAAAGGCCTAGTTCATCTGTAAGTTTATATACATCTTCCAGTTACATAAGCCAATGTAACAAAATATACCTCCCTTAACAAACCTCTCTTCACAGCCTTTGTTCAGCACTGCTACCAACCTAGCAGAAAGCCTCATCAACACCAGACGTGCAGATAACAGCACTGAAGATAGGGCTAGACAAAACACCGACACCCTTGATGATCCTTGGCAGAGGAACTCAGACACTGAGACTGAACCCAGATTTGCTGAAGGCCACAGAAGATTTCAGTCATACTGTCAAGAATCCAGTCCAGGCTACAGTCTGCAGACTTAACCTCAGGGGTATCTGTTGTTTAGTGGTGAAAGATGAGAATAACCCCTTATCACTCAAGAATCTTGGCAGAGTTTTTCTCAGCACAGTTTTGTGAAGAGAAATGTTGGAAGTGTTAGACATCTGAGAGACCTTGATCCATTCCTTCTGCAGCCAAGTAGAAACACTTTGGCTCACATTAGAAAGCTCATTTTTAAAGCAACCAACCAGAGGCACAGGAGCTGCACCAGTTGGTAAGGCTGTAACAGTTGGAAGGCCAGATAAATGTGAACAATTTTTTGCAAGATTTTTGCTTCATTCTCATCTTTTTTTCTTTTCAAGTCATACTTCCCAGCTGCCCGGCTGATACCCAGCAGTGTGGAAGGATGGGTTTTAGCAGCACAAACCAAAGAGTAAGAAAGTCAATATTGACCTTGTAAAGATTCACATTTGCAGCCTGTGAGAGTACAATTGTACTTGCCAGCAATATCTGTCTGATTCATAATCTTGAAAAGTCCATTTTTAGAGATTTCCTAGGTCTGTCTTAAAAGGTACTTAATAACTGTATGAGGTATTGCCTTCCAGAACACGATGCAGAACAAGCTCATCATTGATTTTGCCATCCCTGTTTCTTCTTGTTCAAACAACTGTACAGATAAAAGTACATTAACTGCTACTCAGGTCAGCTGGGGAGAAAACTTTAACTTTACTTTCCATAAGCAACAGTACAGCACTTTTTTGCAATGTGGATATACACAGTCACCCAACCTGTCCTGTGATTAGCTGCACTCCCCAGCCCTTATTTACTTCTTAGGGAAGCACTGCTTATAAATTCTGGAAATTAACTAGCATGCAAGAAAGTGGATAAAAGTATTGGCACAGTCATCTTCCTAAGGGCCTCAACCGATGTTTTGTCTAGGTTCTTGACCTCAGGGACCACTACCAATTAGGTTTGAAAGATGTACCCAGCACTAAAATCCCACAGCGCACAACAAACCTCTCAGGTATACATAAGCATCAGTTATATACAAGCTTGTAAAGACTGATGGCAAAAGAATTAAAGGCGTGAAGAATGAGTGACATTCCGTATGTGAATACCAGAAGAAACACAGGTCTCTCCTTGGAAAATCTGCCTGGAGGCATCTGGTCTGAGGCCTTTTGTGGTTACGCTTTCTAGTGGTGAACAGGGAAAGTCACAAGGGCATTCTGTCAGGTGTGTCAGTAACGCCAAGGCTGTGGGTCTGGGGTTAGTTCATCTGGAGCCGCAGGGCACCCAGCAGCACCTCAGTGCTAACGGAGAGGGCATCAATGGGACAGGGACAAGCTCTTTATAGCAGTGCTTGGCTGCATGCTAGAAAATACTTTTTCTTTCCAAGGATAGCAGCCAAGCCCTGGGGGAGCTGCCCTGTGTGCCCTGAGGTCTCTGCTCTTGGAGACTGCTGAGCTACTGCTCTGTGCAGGTGATGAATAAGGCCCTCTGCGGCCCACATTTCCCACCACTGTTCTGGGAAGTGCTCTAGGGCTTTATGAAGAAGCAGAGAACAATAGAGCATTGTTTTTTTTGAAATGCAATTGAAGTTTTTACATCAGCACAGCTCTGATTATGCAGTAGATTAAATTTTCTGTCTTTGCTTTACTAAAACATTTTATCATTTTAGGCTGTAAATGGGATGAATCAAATCCATGATCAAAATACTGTGACTTTGCAGTGGTGAAGACAAGGGCAACCTGCTCTCTGCGGTCTGCACGTCAGGTGCCACGGTCCTTGCTTAAACTCATTTACACCTTTGTGATGCCATTGTAAAACTGTTACCATCCTGATTGCTCAGTACTTTCAATCTGCATTGAGGGAGTGGAAATCAATACATAAAACTGGAGTACCACATTTTTCTTTGGCAACTGTGAAATTTTAGCAATTTCTAGGAAAAAATACCCTGTTGGCATTTGTTTTTCCTTTCCCCAAAACTGAAAGAAGTATGGGTGAATAAACTTTTGAATGTCTTTCTGAAACTAGCCACTTCGCTCCTTTGAGATTTTGCCAAAGATGCAAGGTCACCTTTGCCCTGATTTCTGAGTAATTGCCATGGAAATATTTTGTCATTCATATTTTGGTTTTGAACTATCAGTCTTGCTACATATCTTACTATTCAGCCTTATCTAGACAGAGACTTTTCCAGAGTGCAAAGTGTATTTATTTTGGTATACCCAGGAGATTTTGCAGTGGTAGCTATCATAATAAGAAGCAAGCAGAGGCCACCAGATTGATTTGCTGAGACAATAGAGGAGTCTGATACTGGTAGGCCTAACTGAGGGCTCATGCTACACGCAGCAGGATTCAGAAGGCTGCTTGTTATTTCATTTTTTGGCTTAGAATAATGTGATAAATGACCTCTTGTCTTGCTTTGCGACTCTCTTTGCTCCACTTATTTGTTGTCATCATGCTCCCATGAATATTTCATCATTATTTCTACAAAACATTGCCCAGCAGGTTACATGAACATTAGTGTTTGAGAAAACAGAATTTGTCAGTACCAAGCTTTTGAAGAGGTCTACCATTTATTCATAGCAGAAGAGTGGAGAGGATCATAAGAAGCTCACTGACTTAATGAAGAGATGAAGGAGGAGGTAGTGAAAGAAAATGGAGAGAACTGATCGTTCTGCAAGCTGTTGTAGGCAATATAATATGTGCATACACACCATTTTTTTTTCTTGCTTACTGTAATTGTGACACTGTTGTATCTTTATAAAACACTTAGGAAAGACACTGCAGATTCATTGACTTCATTGCCCGTGACCAAAAAAAAAAAGATTAAGGAGAGTAATAAGCAGCAGGCATTGTGCATACAGCTTATTCAAGGCAGCTGGAAGAACTGTGCATTGTGTGGCAGAGCAGTTCTGGAGAGAATGAAATACTGCAGCAACAAAGATCTTAATGAGATCATGGCTGTGTTAGTCTAGGAGAGGTCATCTGCACATACTTTTTACATTGTAGTGACTGATTGCAGAGTTTGGATTCCATTCCCAGATATGCCATTTCCTAGCATTCATATAGCTGAGGAGGTTTGGAGGCTGAATATTAAAGTACATGACTAAGAGAAAATGTTTTGTGAGCTCAGTTCTATGATTAGCAAAATATTAATTTTCTGTGTATGTCATGAACTGTGGAAATTTGTATATTCTGTGATTATAAACTGGTCAGCTCATGGAGAAGAAATTCTCATATAAGGGGGGACAAAAAGGTGAGATTTTTATAAGAGGTGGGAAAAAGGAAGAATTTGAGCTTTATTTAAACAAAACAGTTGAACGGTACCTGCAGGTCAGTGTAGTGCTTTCAAACAGTTGCTGGTTTTGAAGTGGGTATATTACTTTTAGTCTTGCAAGGGTCAAAAAATTTTTCCTCAACAGCAGAAGTTCCAGTTTTGCTTGAGTGCAGGGGTTTTTTTATGTGCTTAGTTGGGATGACCTGTAATTCTTCCCAAGCCTGGTGTCAACATCCCACTGCTTACTCCTAACTCACCAGCTGGATTCTCCACACATTTCTACTGGATCAGAGCCATCCCTGGTGCCTAGACCTCAGCCTCCTGCTGTTTCTGTTAAATATATGGAGCATGCATCCACTCATGTTGCAGAATACTTGTGGGGACACCTCTACAGGCGTTGGTGTACCAAGGTACGTACAGGCCTTCAACCCTACGTGTCAATAAAGGCAAACCTTACACACAGTGGTGTCTGGGTAAAGACAACACAAAATTATTAGGCCAGCTCAAGCAGAAGGTGAGTTCATAGGACAGATAGTGACACTCTTACAAAAGCTTCAATCTCCTAATGTTCTGCCAGTTCTCTTCCTTCAAATATCAGCCAGAGCCTAATATGTGGCACCTGGTGTTTTGGATGGGCTAGTTGGGCTTCCGTGGCTTAGCAAGGCAAAGATCCTGAATACAGTTTGTAACTTGGTTCTGGCTGAGAGATGAAGGCTTTCCTTCCAGATTTCCTCTAGATATTGACAGGAAATACTTGTCCCTTCTTCACACTGTGGGGCAATTGACTCCAGCTCAAGGCTGATGGCATTGTACCTGTAAACAGCTCTTTAATGTTCTGTGGCATTTTGCAAGTCAAGACCAAATATATGGGGAAGAATAAACCTCAGCAAAGCACTGTGGAAATGTAAAGATGTACTAAAATAACTGTAGGGAGGATGGAATACCTGTAAATGGAATGGAATAGATGGAATGAATGAAATACCTGTGCAGGTGGAAGATGCCGAATAACACATTCCAAAAAAAGAAAAAAAGAGAAAAGACGTATAAAAAGGGTGGGATAAATCCTCCACTGGTAAAAAATGTTGTGACACCATTTAAATGCAACAGACTTTCTTCAAAAGCACTCTCTTACACAATAGATGACTCTTTCACAAAATGCCTCTGCTCTGTATCCTTCATGATTAATGAGTAATTCCTCACAGTGAGTCCACAAGAACAGAAGAAAACAATTTTTGCTCCCTGTTTTCACAGAGCATTGTCTTCCACCAACGATATAGAAGCAAAATACAATCCTGATGCACTTATTACACTCTCCAGTGTTACCCAGTTTAGAGACATTGCCAGCATATTTCCCTTCAGCTGTGATAAACAGAGAGCTTTACTAATGCTGTAGAACTGCACTATATTTATTTCCGTCTTCTGTCCTGCACCAGATTTGCTCTCTCTTGGAGACAAAAGCAGAATATTATTAAAAAACATTTAGCTAATTTACCTCTTTTTCTTTTCCACTGAAGAAGCATTAATTCACTAGCAGCATATCAGTAGAAAGCATATTCTGAAGCTTTGGAGAAATGGAGCAAAGCACCAGGGATCTATAACTTCTGCTGAGGAAAGAGCTGAAATTTGTTGCCACATCCTTAACAGATCCATTTATGGATTAGGTGGAGTTAATAAGAAAAGAGCAGATTCATATATCCATTCTTCAAGATCAAACCTATGACCAGGAAGTAATTTTGATTCATTGCAGAACCGTGGAAACCAGTTTCTGCAACCAGTACACCAGACCCTCAAAGGGGCTTAGTACATCCCACTGAAATGTGTATGTTTTAGATGGACTTTTACACAGTATTAATAAGTGGTAGTGTTAAATGGAGCATTACAGACCATACCATATCACTGCTTCATCACTTTTGTTAGAAACCACATTGCAAAAACCAAAAAATTGCTGAGTCGCATGTTGTCCAATTAACCTCTTATTATTATTTTTATATTTCACATTACTTGGAAATCTATCTGTACTAATCTATCTCTGACCAGTTGCAGATCTAGGCTTAAAATTGGGAGCTTTTAAATAGACTTGTAAAATATTCAAGTTGAAATAGGTAGATCAGCATAAATAGGTTTTATTTTTGTAATTTTATGTGACTTATTCTGAAATCCACTGGGAGTGAAGCTGTAGTACTTTGTCTCACTAGCAACTTCAGGATTTTTGAAGACGATCTTAAAGACCACATGAGACTACTCCTTACCTGCACCCTCTGGAGCAGCACAGCTTAAAGTATTGTGGAAAGCCTCTTCATCATAGGATTTTTGCAGACCAGCTAATCTAGGCATGCTGCAAGCTGTTGAAAAGGGTGCTGGTAGTGTTCTCCTTGCTCTCCAATCTTCCATCTGGAGACTACAGCTGTGTAGCTGAAAGAGAAGACAAATAAGGCTTAATAGAAACAACACAGGAAATGGTGCAAACATCCTCGCTGCTCATGTTTCCCCTTTCTTATTTCAAAGGGAACCTGGACATATGGAATGTTCCATGGTATTGAACACAATATATTTAAAATTGAGCAGAAAATTAGTTTCTTCTTAAAAGATAATTAATAAATGAAAGCTTGTGAGTTCATAAACAAATAAATTATTTGAAAGGTTAGACTTCTTTAGTTGTTATGTTGATGATCTTTGGCAGCTGCTCTCTAGAAATTCCTGACTTGTAGGAATTGAGTTAAATTTAACTGGCTGGGGTTAAAAGGCCTTTCCTTAGTGGAAAATTATTTTATCAACAGTGTATGTTAGAAGTTTGTTTCTTAGCGTTCATCTGAAATCAACAGTATTGAGCAAGATATTGGTCTAAATATGCCTGAGGGCAAAGGCAGGATAACAACTTCTATAAAATTGTACTTTTGCCAAGTTGTCCTGAGACTGCAAGATGAGCATTTTCTCTTCTTAACTGTTTGTTTTTCATTTCTGGATAAAAGAATCGCTTTAGAAACTCACTTGCACAGCAAAATTAAATGCATTTTTCTTGTGGCTGTTCTTTCCACTGCTCTTATGAAGGAAGAGGATCATGTGATGTTGGTGAGGGGCTGTACCACTGAAAGTTCTGTTCTCAGACAGAGCCATTGCGCTTCTCAAGTCAATGAGACAATGTATAAAAAATACATCACAATAGCGTGGTGTCAAGAGTTCTTGAATGTTTGATATTTTTGTAAGGCTAATGCTGATACTGCTTCTACAGTATTATTTTCTACCTTTCTTAGGAAAAGGAAGAAGCCAGAGACATGGGTTACAGATGTTATAGCACTAAGATTCAAAAGAAAAATGTAATAGAGACATGTTGAGACTAACATGGCTTTTCTTGTTTCTCAGGTTCCCAGCAGAGTTAAACATCCCAGATGGCACATGTTGGTTTGAGTTTTCACTGTTAGCCACTACTCAAGCAGCATCTAAAGAGCATCCCATACCTCTGAACTAAAATGTGTTTAGAGTGTTTTAGAGTTATAAGCTTCTTTTTTTTCCTCCACTTTCTACCTGCTCTTTAGTTTTGGGGCCTATCTTTGATAAATGTACACTCTTGAGTTCTGAACTGACAGGAGTGAGATAGTTTTACAAATTACAGGACATGATTACAGCTGGATCCCTTTTTCGGCCACTTTGTTGATCTTTGGGATGGCCTTGTTTCCCCTAAACTTACTGTTTGAGTCCTGTCTATCTCCTAGGCAGTCTGTATGAACCCCAACACACAGTCCAGTAACTCCTTCTTACACCTTTGCTGATGGACTCGTTTATGGAAAAGCAAACACACAAAACCAAGCCCCAAAGGCTTGTAACAGTCAGAGTGTCCTGTCTGAAAAAGCAGATGAGCTTTTTTTTTCCTTCCAGTGGGAAGGAAAGGAGAGATTTATGCAGTTTGATTGATCTCTTGTTCTCTGAATTGCAGCACTATTGAATGTCTTTCATTACAGAGGTGTTTTGCAGAACACTAACAGGTTCAGACAAGGCTTCAAAATGGCTTCTCTGCATGCCTCTTGTACTATTTATCTATTTATTTTTGGGAGATAATTACACTGGCACTAAAGTGAGCAGTTGGAGAGGGATTGGCAGGATAAGGTCAGTGGAAGAGGTGAATTTGTTTATATGACTGTAAATCCTGAGAGAAGGCTACTGAAATGGAGGGATAATAATATTCTACTGGCAATTCTTTTGTAGGCATTCAGCAAAGTGCTGGATCCTCATGGATTTCAGCTGACTCTTTTGACCTATGAAAGTTGTCCCTGAACCACCTTCTCAGCAGGAGTCTGCAGGATGCTTTGGGTACTGCCTGGGGCATTAAGTGTTCTTGTTTCTTCCAATGTATGTATTCACTAACCATTTGCAAAGCCCACTCAGGAAGATGGAAGAATATCTGTCCACTGTGTAAGGGACTGTTGACCCAGTTTTCACTTCATAAATGGTTGATTTCATCCTAGAGCTTTGCAAAGACACTCCATATTTTCCATGCACAGCATACACACTGTTTATTTCTTCGGAATTATTTTTGTTTTTTAAATGGGGAAGTGGAAGGGATAAAGAGAAAGGAAATGAAAAGGAGTAAATCAGAATTCTTTCCAGCCAATACAGGATGGGCACATTTCCAGAGCAGTATGTTACCTGAAAAGGCTATTGTCCCCACTGGTTTGGAAGAAATAGAGGGATTCAGGATCCAGAAAATAAAATTGTTATAGCTCCATAATTGCATCTTTCACAGCTTTGGTTTCACACTGAGTCTTGTGGATTTGGCATCAAGCCCAGCAGCAGATGTCTTGCACTGCATTGACATATAGTGTGATGAGACCCAGGATAGAAGCATAATTTTGCAGCAGGCATGTGAAATAATTTTTTGTGCAGTCATTTTATGCAATCCTGAAGACTCGGTCTTAGAAGCAGGAACAGGGCTGCTTTGACACCTGTGAGCCCAAATGACTTTAGATGAAGATCAGGGCTGGGCTGTAGCCTCCTTGTGTGGTGCTCAAGACTCACAGAGGGGATTTTGGATGGAGTGACAGCTGATAAGCTGTCATAGCAGGCAACACAATTTCTACAAATAACTCCTCTCTGTTGGTTGTTGTTTTTTTTCCTTATCTGGATTGTAAATTTCCTTCTGATGATTATTAAGGACAGAATCTTCACAAGTAGGCTTACTGATATTTTTTATTGGTAGTGCTGCATTAATACCTTGTAGTCCTGTGTAAGAGAACATTTCTGTGTACAGACATCGGGCTGCACAGTGGGAACTCAGTGTGTTCATTGTGTTAGCAGGCACTCCATTTACTAGCTTATGCAAAGTCTGCATAATCACATGAGCAGTTCTCCCCTGGACTGCAGTATTTTGCTCCTACAGGTACTTAATTTGCACGTATTGAAGGTGGAACAGGTTTGCTTTGTCATGTTGCAGTCACACCAGGAAAGCAAGTCAGAATTCATATTCCTTTGCATTAGAAAACTTGTCTCCTGGCTAAGAAAACAGGATGTGTTGGCCGTGGTCACAGACCTGCATTCACTGGTGCTGTCTCCAGAAAACACAGTTTTGCCCCAGCTCCTTTTTTCTTCTCTCTTCTCTCATACCAATGAAAGCAATTGGTTGCTTGGTGGATCTCCCCAGAGAAGCAAAGCAGACTAAACACCTCCTTACTTTTGCCTCTTAGCTTGATATTGGACTTGCTTCATTCTGTGCTGCAAAAATCAGAGATTCACAGAATGGCAGAATGGGTAATGTTGGATGGGGCCACTGGAGGCTGTTTAGTCCAACCTCTCTGCTCGAGCACAGTTCCTTAGAGCCTGTTACTCAGGACTGTGTCCAGGCAGCTTTTGGCTACCTGCATAGGACACTCNGGATTCAGGATCCAGAAAATAAAATTGTTATAGCTCCATAATTGCATCTTTCACAGCTTTGGTTTCACACTGAGTCTTGTGGATTTGGCATCAAGCCCAGCAGCAGATGTCTTGCACTGCATTGACATATAGTGTGATGAGACCCAGGATAGAAGCATAATTTTGCAGCAGGCATGTGAAATAATTTTTTGTGCAGTCATTTTATGCAATCCTGAAGACTCGGTCTTAGAAGCAGGAACAGGGCTGCTTTGACACCTGTGAGCCCAAATGACTTTAGATGAAGATCAGGGCTGGGCTGTAGCCTCCTTGTGTGGTGCTCAAGACTCACAGAGGGGATTTTGGATGGAGTGACAGCTGATAAGCTGTCATAGCAGGCAACACAATTTCTACAAATAACTCCTCTCTGTTGGTTGTTGTTTTTTTTCCTTATCTGGATTGTAAATTTCCTTCTGATGATTATTAAGGACAGAATCTTCACAAGTAGGCTTACTGATATTTTTTATTGGTAGTGCTGCATTAATACCTTGTAGTCCTGTGTAAGAGAACATTTCTGTGTACAGACATCGGGCTGCACAGTGGGAACTCAGTGTGTTCATTGTGTTAGCAGGCACTCCATTTACTAGCTTATGCAAAGTCTGCATAATCACATGAGCAGTTCTCCCCTGGACTGCAGTATTTTGCTCCTACAGGTACTTAATTTGCACGTATTGAAGGTGGAACAGGTTTGCTTTGTCATGTTGCAGTCACACCAGGAAAGCAAGTCAGAATTCATATTCCTTTGCATTAGAAAACTTGTCTCCTGGCTAAGAAAACAGGATGTGTTGGCCGTGGTCACAGACCTGCATTCACTGGTGCTGTCTCCAGAAAACACAGTTTTGCCCCAGCTCCTTTTTTCTTCTCTCTTCTCTCATACCAATGAAAGCAATTGGTTGCTTGGTGGATCTCCCCAGAGAAGCAAAGCAGACTAAACACCTCCTTACTTTTGCCTCTTAGCTTGATATTGGACTTGCTTCATTCTGTGCTGCAAAAATCAGAGATTCACAGAATGGCAGAATGGGTAATGTTGGATGGGGCCACTGGAGGCTGTTTAGTCCAACCTCTCTGCTCGAGCACAGTTCCTTAGAGCCTGTTACTCAGGACTGTGTCCAGGCAGCTTTTGGCTACCTGCATAGGACACTCCACCACATCTCTAGGCAGCCTGTTTCAGTGCTCAGCCATCCTCACTGGAAAGTTCTTCCTCACATTCAGGTGGAACGTCCTGTGTTTCAGTTTATTTGTTCTATCATGAGGGTGTGGAGGGCTGAAATGCTACCAAGCCAAGCACACTGGCAAAGGTAGATGTCAATGCCCACATAACGTGATGGTGAAATTCTGCCCAAGGTTCAGTCTTCAGTGCTCTCACAAGTTGCATTACCTGTGACTGATAGCTTCTTTGATACAGGGACGGTGATGTTTTCCCCTTTTCCTTTAAGTTTTCAGTGTAATGTTGAGATGCTGAGGGAGGAGGCTGTCTCCTGTTACGTGTTTGTACACCATCCTACAAAACACAATCCCGATCTAGGCTGGACTTTTTCAGGCTCCTGTAATGCAAAGATTAGCAGCCAATAAAAAATGGAGGAATTTAAGTAGAGGAAGAGAGCTGTAGTAATACACAGCACAGCTCTCTGCACTTCAACAATGCTGGGCAAGGTCTGTGGAAAGATAATTTTTGAAGGTGCATTTTTGTTTCGGGGACCTGTGCTTTTCTCACTACCCAGTCAGGAAGAAGAGGTAAGTCATATGTCCTTTGTTTCCAAAGATAATGTCANATTTTGCTCCTACAGGTACTTAATTTGCACGTATTGAAGGTGGAACAGGTTTGCTTTGTCATGTTGCAGTCACACCAGGAAAGCAAGTCAGAATTCATATTCCTTTGCATTAGAAAACTTGTCTCCTGGCTAAGAAAACAGGATGTGTTGGCCGTGGTCACAGACCTGCATTCACTGGTGCTGTCTCCAGAAAACACAGTTTTGCCCCAGCTCCTTTTTTCTTCTCTCTTCTCTCATACCAATGAAAGCAATTGGTTGCTTGGTGGATCTCCCCAGAGAAGCAAAGCAGACTAAACACCTCCTTACTTTTGCCTCTTAGCTTGATATTGGACTTGCTTCATTCTGTGCTGCAAAAATCAGAGATTCACAGAATGGCAGAATGGGTAATGTTGGATGGGGCCACTGGAGGCTGTTTAGTCCAACCTCTCTGCTCGAGCACAGTTCCTTAGAGCCTGTTACTCAGGACTGTGTCCAGGCAGCTTTTGGCTACCTGCATAGGACACTCACCCACATCTCTAGGCAGCCTGTTTCAGTGCTCAGCCATCCTCACTGGAAAGTTCTTCCTCACATTCAGGTGGAACGTCCTGTGTTTCAGTTTATTTGTTCTATCATGAGGGTGTGGAGGGCTGAAATGCTACCAAGCCAAGCACACTGGCAAAGGTAGATGTCAATGCCCACATAACGTGATGGTGAAATTCTGCCCAAGGTTCAGTCTTCAGTGCTCTCACAAGTTGCATTACCTGTGACTGATAGCTTCTTTGATACAGGGACGGTGATGTTTTCCCCTTTTCCTTTAAGTTTTCAGTGTAATGTTGAGATGCTGAGGGAGGAGGCTGTCTCCTGTTACGTGTTTGTACACCATCCTACAAAACACAATCCCGATCTAGGCTGGACTTTTTCAGGCTCCTGTAATGCAAAGATTAGCAGCCAATAAAAAATGGAGGAATTTAAGTAGAGGAAGAGAGCTGTAGTAATACACAGCACAGCTCTCTGCACTTCAACAATGCTGGGCAAGGTCTGTGGAAAGATAATTTTTGAAGGTGCATTTTTGTTTCGGGGACCTGTGCTTTTCTCACTACCCAGTCAGGAAGAAGAGGTAAGTCATATGTCCTTTGTTTCCAAAGATAATGTCAGGAAGTCTCTCTAGGAAGTGCCCAAAGAGAAGTGACATGACAGAACTCCTCACACATGAGGTGCACTCAAGGGCACAGCCACTGGTTTGCTAACAGCTTGCATGTGTATTGCATAAACAGGCCATCATTAATTGGCTGTCTGTTTCAATACGGGGCAAAAGTTCCTAAAAACTCATGTGTTTTTTGGGCAAGATGCAGAGTTCCTACCTCTGTAGGGACAGGGTCACTGCATTCTTTAATGCAGTCTATAAGCATGCTTCTTCCTGTCCTGAATTGTTTTCTTTTCCAATGTGAAAATACATCTAATGTCACATCGGGTCTCATAAGCATTTGTAAAGCCATGAAAACAAGCAAAAAAGGTGAGGAAGAGAGGAGCCCTTGGCAAGCATTTATTTATTTAATGTGAGCATCCAGGTCTCCAATAGGAGAAAGCAAGACTTATCTGTACTGCTATTGGAGCATAAGTAATAATGTTAATGACACAGTACTTGAAAATAATTGAGACCCGAGGGAAAGAATGATGGAGAGATATGTGGTAGGTAAATACAGAGTGAAAAAAATCTTAAATAAGATTGACAAGCAATAACATTTAATAATTTTTATGGGAAAAGGGAGAAATTACTTTAATACCATTTTAAAAGAAAGAAAAGCAATCTGGTTTACACAGCTCAATCTCTTCAGGCAGGAATTTTACCTGCTAAAAGGGGGATTTGAACTGGTGATTGTTGTGGCTTCCAGCAAAAGTCTTATTTTGAAAAACCTAAATTAATGTTCCTTCTCGGTTGTTAATTTGATTTTACTGCTACTGAGCTGGCAAAATGTACGTTGCTCTGCTGTGTTCTCTGCAAAACAGCTGTGTATCTACCAGACAGATAATTGTAAGAGCTGCTGATGTACGATGGGTGCTGAACTGGAGGCAGGTAGACCTCCCTGCACTTGAGAGTCAAGTCCTGCACAAACTACAGTGGGGCCCGTGGGAAGCTCATGAGGATCAACAAGGCCAAGTGCAAGGCAAGGTGCTGCACCTGGGTCAGGACAAGTCCCAATATCGGCACAGGCTGGGGATGAACAGATGGAGAGCAGTGCTGTGAGAAGGCCTTGGGGATGTGGGGGATGAGAGGCTGGACATGACCCAGCCATGGGCACTCCCAACCCAGAGAGCCAAACGTGTCCTGGGCTGCATCCAAAGCAGCGTGGGCAGCAGGGCCAGGGAGGGGATTCTGCCCCTCTGCTCTGCTCTGGTGAGACCCCACCTGGAACTCTGCATCCAGCCCTGGGGTCCCAGCACAGGAAGGACATGGACCTGTTGGAGTGAGCCCAGAGGAGGCCACCAAGATGATTAGGGGGAAGTAGCATCTCTCCTACAAGGGAAGGCTGAAAGAATTGTGTGCTGGTTCTTGAAGCAGCTGGTTTCCACAAGGATGAATTTGACTAAACTGCTAGTGGTAAGTAAGGAATAAGGCAGTCAATTCTGTGGAGCTGCAGGAGGAGACACTTCCATTCACATCCTCAGAGAGAAGAGAGCTGTCTTTGGACTTGAAGCTTGTTTGTTTTGGACTGTCACAAATTATTTTTATCTTTAACATAAAGGGGATATCCCTTCAGTGGACACAGAAATACTTTTGTTTATAAGGAATAAATGCAGTGGTTTGGTCATTATCATGTTCATCTCCAAATATCCACTTAATTCGCATCTCCCCCTTGGCTGTGCTGGCAGGTAAGCCTCAGGCTGTGCCTGGTATTCTTCAGCCAGGGTGCACAGAGGAGAAGGGCACCAGCTCCATTTCAGTCTCCTTTTTCATGTGCTGTCCTGTGAGCTGCTGACATCAGCACAAAGAAATAAGCATTCTCAGGGATGGAAAATAAGTGCAAAAGAAAAAATATACATCCAGACATGTGCATGACTCAATAGGAATGAGTCCCTTCTTTCTCTTTGCTTGATCCATTTTGTAGAGATGGATGCCAATAAGGATTACAGGGAGAGGCTGGCAAGATGGGAGAAAACACTTGAGAGGCTTGTAAGTCATGCAACAACTTCCCCACAGTAATAGCTGGTGAAGACACCAGCTGGAGGGTCCAACAAGCATGAAACCAGAGTCTCCTTCCTCAGTCTGAGCTGAGGAAGCCAACCCTGCAGACAGGATTTGGTTTGAGTTTTACATGGGCTGGAAGAAAGGGACTATGTGACAGGCAAGTTACATGAGTGATTGTTGGGGAGTTCTTGTGGTGCTGAACTGTAATGCAAAACTGTCCAAGGGAAGCTGGCTTCAACAGATTGTCTCCTCATACAGGCACACACAGCACAGAGACGTACTGCCCTGGAAAGGTATTTGCCTTCTGCTGCACAGGGCTAAGATACAGACCCTAGTAACAGGCTACACATCACCATAAAACCTCTTAACAAAGGAATTGCATCTCAGGAAGAAAAATCCCACCCTCTTCATCTCAGAAACTTGTAATTCTTCCTGAGCAAGTAGTGTTGAAGAACAATCCCCTGCTCTGAGGGGCTGCTGAGTTACTATGGGCAGCCAGGGCTCCCTCCCTCCCTCCCTGGTGCCTGCTTCTGGCAGGGCTTGGAACCATGCAGACAGTTATATCCCAAGGAGGTCTGGGTTGCAGCCCCAGCAAGTACATGCAGGGATAGATGGAGGAGTTGTTGGGAAGATGTAGCCTGAATCCCAGCCTGTGCCCAAGGTGAAAGCCTGGCCAGGGGTGGGGCCAGCCCTGGCTGACCAGTCAGCAGGTAAATATTCTGCCAAACACCACTCAGAGCAAGAGAGAGGGGAAGCCCAGCACCCTTTGTGGGGCTGGTGAGAAGGGAGCTCAGGCCTCAAGAATTTAAGAGGGCCCAAAAGGCTGGGCAACAACCTACAAAGAAAAAAATTGGAGCACTGCAAATTTCTCTTTTATTTTCATGCCTGCCTTTCCTGTAAAACCAGTAAGTCCTCAAGGAGACTGGAAATTCTCTTAGAAGTTAAGGTCTTTCAATGGGATAGAGGTGGTGAGAATAGGTAAAGAGCATATTTAGCTGATACAGATGCAGGTGTGTACTTCTGTTCTCTAAAATATCTGGAAAGCATCAAGCATTGATTATCACACAAACCCATTTTCTTTGCTTTTTTGGTTTTTTATCTGCAGCTATTCCCAGGAAATTCCTTCCCCACCTCTTTTGGGGGTTTTTTGGTTTGGTTTTTTTTTTTTTTTGGTTTTGTTTTTTTTTTTTTTGGTTGGTTTTTGGTTTTTGGGTTTTTTTTGTTAGTATATTTTTCTTTTGATCTAGACTTCCCCTGAAGGTTTACTAAAGAGATAGCATCTTCGAGTCTGGCTTCTGGTATTTTTAACTCCTTCCATTACTGCTACATATCCTGAAGTGACTTTTGAGGGTTGTTTGTCAATTTCAAGTGATAGCTGCAGTGCAGAGAGGGCAGAATTGATAAGCCATGATCTCATAGCGTCACTCGCCAAACATGACCATGGTAATCCAGGGCAGACAAAAACTTTCTAGAACTAAACCAAACAAAGGCTACTGTCTTTGGAAGCTCCAGTGAGTACACAGATGTCAGTTGCAGAAACCAAAGACTCATCTATCACTGTATGTTTCTGGAACTGATGTTTTTATGCACCAAACTGCTAAATATAGCCTCTTCCAGCCCTTCCTCCGCAACATAAATGACAAGGGCAACAGCAGAGGCTTGCTTTTATTAAGGAGTTACTGACATTGAATAAGATTATTACCTCGGGTTACATGGATGTTTGTGAAGCATTTTAGTTGCAACTGGAGTGAAAAAACAGAACTGAGGAGTATTTTACCCAGATGGGTTTTACCCTATCTACTGTAGTGCACCATGGTCAGTATAAAAATACTCCTGGGAAATACCTTGGAGAAAAAATAATCTTCTTGATTGATGAACATTATTATTTAACTATGCACAATGACACATACAGAATAATTTTAGCCTACACACTAAAGTGCACAGTGCAAGACTTAATGAGACTGACCTCGGCAGTATGAATCCCCAGAATCAGTTTAGCTGTACCTGTATGTCAATTAATCTCAGATTCATTACTCTCATTGACAAAAGTCTCTCCAGGCTAGCAGTGCCAAAGCTGGATAATGCAGGGGATATTCTGCTGCGATTGTTGCCAGGTGATAACTCAAGCAAGTACAGGTCTCAACACTGCATGTTCCTTTCTGTAGGCAAGGAAAGATTACCAAAGAGAATTTAGACCACATATTTTGCACTCCAACCTTACTTTAACTAGCAGAGTAGGTTAAAGGAGCTGGGATGTCTTCCTGAAATTTAAGAGGTGGCTGCAGAGAAAACTTGTGAGTAACCACCATCAGGACCTGTTCTTTTGCTCAGCTCCCTTGGAATTGAACCCCCACAGGGATGGAGAGAAGTCAATACCATTCTTCCCTGTGTATAAGGAGCTCTTCTCTTATATAAGGAGCAGGCTCTGTGTTGCTGTGGAGCCATTTGCTCCAGCCTCCCTGCTCTACATTTTCAAACCCGGTTGTAGGAGGATCACAGGCTTACTCTCACTTGCAGGGAAAGGAACTAAGTTCAGTGCAGTATCTTTTCAAAGAGGAGTATGACATTTATTTACACAGTCTTTAAGCAAGTCAATTTTATAATTTTGCTCTCCAACACTTGCAAACTCATAAAGTTCCAAATATGTTAGTCCATGTGGTCTGGACTCAGAGGGAAAGGAGGACTTTTTGTCAAGTCCTCATCAGATTTTTGTGGTTGCTTTTGATAGGACGCATCAATCTTATTTTTAGATATTGCTTTTATTTCCTTTACAAATCATCAGTTATTAAGAAGAAGTCCTTTGCTTTGGGTTCATGCTTACTTGATCCTTCATAAATCTCACATCACTTTGCTGCTCCTTGTCTATTTTTCCTCGTGTGAAAAATATGTTTGAAATGTCTGTTCTTGCTAGTCTAACAAAAAGAGATAGGTATCTGTGATGTTCCACAGATTTCTAGCCACCTTGCAGGTGTGTGGATTGCAGAGTCTATAGGCTTATCAGGAGCACACTGGGCTGGTGGTTGTGATGCCAAAAAATGGCACTTCCCTTGATTTTCCTGCTGGAAAAAGCCTCCAGGCAGATTTGGCCCAGTGACCACCACCTCTCATCTTGACCAGTCAACCAGGTATTTACACACCCAGACTCCAATCTGTAGTGTGGATTCAAAGACCTTGTGGGATACTGCAGGAAACCTTGATGAAGTTATATCCCGTGTTCTCCCCTTGTCCACAGGCACTTCATCACACCAGGTATCCAGCTGTCTCATTCCTGATTCATCCCTGGCCAACAGTGCTGGCAGTCCCAGTCATCTTTTCATGCAGCAAGGGATGTGCTCCAAGTGAATGCATGCCATGATTGCCTCAAGAAGCAAAGTGAGACTTGACTGCCCTGAGGTTCCCCAGATCATCTTTCCTCTCCTTTTTGATGACAGGTCTGACATTCTCCCCAAACTCTCCACAGCCTTTCAAAAATGCTTGAGGGTGACCTTACATAGGCATTGGCCAGCTCTCTCAGCAGCCTTAGGTGTAGCCTTTGGGGTTCCATAGCCTCATAGATGTTGGGTCTGTGCAAGTAATCCCTGACTCATCCACTTGCTAGTTGTTCTCACTTAAGTCCTGTCTCTGCAAAGTCCACGAGCAAAGAGTGAGGAAAAGACAGCATTGAGCACCTCTGTCTTTATCTATGCATCTTTTCATGAAATCTGTCTCCCTTATTCAGCCCATATTTTCCTTGTTTAGCCTTTCACTGCTGATGCAGAGGCATGACTTAGAAGATTGGATTTTGATATTCATTTTGCCCAAGATGAAACAGAAATGACTGCTGTAAAAATAAAGAACGACAAATTCATAGGTATTATCTGACAATGACAAGTTTTAGATTATACTGAGAGTCCATCATGCACTTACATCACACAACAACTGCTATGGAAGTGTCCCTTAAAACTGCTCTTTAATGAACAAAGAATCCCTTTTCCTGTAGAGAAATTATTCCTGCAGATTTATGGTTTATTTAATGGGAAACTGTTTTCCCATTTTCATTCTTTTTCCGTATTTTCATTCCATCCAGAAATTTTTATCATATCATACCTTTCTTTCAATTGAGATCCCAGGAGATGCTTTACCAGGAGATTGCCATACTTAGACTTGATGTTCCTAGGAAAGCACATCAATGTAACATTTCTGAAAGGCCGAGTTGTTTCCTGTTGTCCCTTAGGAGACAATATCACTTTGTCCTATCGTTGTTTAAATGTACCAGGAGCTTTCTGGCGCTGTGCCTGAACAGAGCTGTCAAGATTGTAAATTCAAGTTATAACCCAAGGAGTGTTCACAATTTTATCTTATCCTGAGCTGTCTAACATCAAAAGAAATATTGAGAACACAACCAGTCTTCTGCATCCCTGAAATATGCAGCTGCAGAAGCCTCTGATTTAAAGGAGTTGAAAGTACAGCAGCTGTTTCAGGAAAGTTATAAATGAAACTGCTCCTTGCAGTTGTGAGCCAGGCAGAGTCCACAGGGTAAGACTTTGTGTCAAAAGGAGCCATTCTGAAAGGCAGAAATAGAGGTGTATGCACAAAAAACACACCCTGACAGAGGACACTGCAGCACTCCTTATTGCTGCCACTCCTCTTCTTCAAGTGTCCGTGGGCTGAAGCCGTATGATGCTATCAATGATGTTTGTAATCCAAACTCATGGAGAGGGATCTCGCACAGACATCAAGTAAACTGAGCCCAAACCTCTTGAAAATTTAGCAAGTCCTCTACAGTCTCAGTTCATGGCTTGACCCAGTTAATGTAAAGAAATTTTGAATTATACTTTGAATAGCCATGCTTAGATGCCGTTGCAGACATTTTGTGATTTATAACTTCCTGTACATCATTCCTCATAAAAATTCACTCTTTTAATTACAATTTTTACATCCCAAGGGCTTGAGCCCACAGTAACTGAAAATCATCCCAAAAGTAAATAAAAGCATAGAGGACAACTGACCTCTGGATAACAATTCCATTCTATGGCATACACAGTTTTGAAAGGGGACTTTGGTCCCCTGCTGAATAACAACTATTCAGAATCTTCCTATAAACACAAAAATGTGCTAAAATGCATTATTTTAAATTGGATTTTCAGGTTTTCCAATTCAAGTATGCATGTCTTTGACTGGGACATGGGCCAAGCTTGGAGAAGTCCCAAATGGAGAACTCTGTCTGAATTTTACATGTCAGATAGCTCTGAATGAGATAGATGAGGGATATAAATACATTTTCTGTATTTCATATTTGTAGTCTTTCTGCAATGCTGTTGAGAGGCAGTATGTCCTGGTCTTTTCTCCCTCCCTGCATTAACATGAAATAGTATCCATCAGAGAAATATCATTTGGCCATAAACTTACTACTACATTCTACTACTCCTTGCGCATTGTAATACGTAAAATATATATGTGTAAGAACCAAGTAACTTTATGTGGGTCATCCAAATGCTGTAATGGAAAAGGCATTTAGATTATAGGTGTACAATCAAAAATATTCCTCATGAGCTGCACCTCTCCAAAAGCCATAGGGGAGTGTGTGCCAGTTACTACAGTGCTGGGCTTAGCTAAGGTGTCCTCAAAGGTGTGGTGTGACACCCATCGCTCACCCCTCCAGTCAGCATGATAGGAATCTCCACAGGACATCGTAGAAGAAGTGTCCTGGCAATTCCCTAGAGGTTATATGGTTTCACAAAAAGGTCTTCTGGGCTTGCAGTAAAACCCAGTGCTCACTGTTTGTTTCACAGGCAACTGGGAGTTTGTGACTACCCAGCACAGCATTGTCCTGGAGTCCTGCTGACCCCACAGCCCTGCACAATGCTAATATGGTGCATGGGAAAGAATCTGCAAGCCGTGCAGAGCTGGCCCACACCTGCTTTCCCCATCTGCTGTCCTGTGGTGCTGCTTGTGCATCTCGCATGTTACATCTCCACCATCCTGCATCCAGAGAGCTGCGCCCACCCATGCCCCACACAGCAAGTTTCCAGCACAAAAGTGGATCTCTACAAGGGATTTCCTTTTTAAGGATTCTGTCAAAGAGCCTGCATCCATGTATTGTAGCATTAAATCCAGTGCCTTAAGGTTTTGTTATAAGGAAATGTTCATGGACTATGATGGGGACAGTTTCCAGAGATGCTGACTGTTCTCATACTTCAGTGACTCCACGAAGTTAGGAGTGTTTAGTGGGTCTCTGATTAAAGATAAAAGCACACTTACAAATAATGGATTTAAGTTCCACAAGCCTCCATGCTTCTGATTCTGATTTCATCTCCCTGAATTTTTCATTCCTGAAACTCTGACATTTTCAACCCAAAACCTTTTGGCCTTATCACATACTGCTGTTACATTTACAACACATATGACTTCAGGCATGATGAATACAAGGTAAGATGTAAGTAGCTATACCAATGATAAGCATGTTTTTGATGTATGCTGTGCTGTTTACTGTGTCATAAGGACATAATAGAAAAAAATAACTGAATGGCTATAAGGCCACACTTAGAAGTAACTCTACAGCAAATAATATTTCCCATGTCTCTACTAATTGCATTGCAAACCTTCATACACTTTAAGATCTTAATCTAAAGAAGAAAAAAGCTAAGAGCTATTTTTTTAAATGATGTTTAAACTTTTTATTTTATTGGAACAAAATGTAAAAATACACTAGTTCTAGGTTTTTTGCCAGATCAGTATATGGATGCTGGCTGCCTGGTCAGAGAGGAGTTTTTGGGCACCAGGCAAAGCTAGAGCCTGTGAGAAAGCAAACTTTCCCATGTATAAAGAATGTAAACAACTTGCACCTGGTGTTTTCAACTGTAAGATGTTTTGAAATAGGTGTTGTTTGTAATTAGCCAGTGGTCTTAGGGGATGTTAATTGAATAACCAATCATGTAGTTTCTGTACGCATACTGCAGGGACATCACAGCAGGATCAATATGATCAAGTGAAGCCATTTATTACACAGACCTCTATATTCTTATACCCTACAAGCTCTATCCTCACGCGTTACAGGCTGCTGTACAATTGGTCAATCCCTAGAAGCATCTTTCTACTGGCAGTGATTGGCTAACACTTTCTGTTCATACAGCAGTTTTTGCAAGTCTCTGCTCCAAACTTTCCCATCCATGTTTGCATTTGGGGAGTTTGGGGAGTTGTTTCCATTTTTGCTCCTTCCTTCTTCCCATCCTTGGTGAGCGGCTTAATCTCCTTCCCATCCTTGGTGAGCTTGCTTAATTTGCTGAATATGCTGCATTCGACACGTAGGTTGGGTTGCATTTTCCCAGGCACACGGTGCAGGCTGGATTGTTCACATGTCCCTGCTCCTGTAAGAAATTCTCCTCTATAGTACACAGCTGCCTACAAAAAGGTGTGTGGTGTCTAATAAAATTTTGATCTTCATGGAGTCTGTGTGTCGCTTCTCTCCGTCCCTAATACAACAGCGACACCAGTACTTCTTAAAGATAGCGTGCTTTGTCTCTCATTGGTTCACAAATTTCATGTAGAGATGAAAAAGGCATTATTTCAGCTCCAGAGTGATTAGCAGAAAGTGGACAGATCCATAGCCCTGCATCAAATCCCCCTCTTCAATCAGTTTCTTATCGTATTTCTGTTGACAATAGGATTGTGATCCCAGTAAGCAGGTCTGCATAATGCCAACACAGAATAAAGGTAGCAGTGTATATGGAATGTAAAGCATGAGCTTGAGATTTCCCAGAGGGACAATCTGTCCACCTCCCAGCAGTTCTGCATATTGGAGCAGTCCTTTTAAAAACAGGCTAGGCGCCTTTATAGGTTAACTAGTTTATTACCAAAACAACAACAATGACAACAACTGAAAACAGGGGTATGAGGTAAGCCCAAACCCCCAAGGGCACGCCAGAGGCAAGAGCAGCATGCGCGACGCTGGCTGATCCTGCGGCCAGGTGCGATACCGCAGGAAGGATACTGCAGGGCGCCAGGGGAGTGCTTATCGGTTATCCTCGCACAGGATTGGTCCACTTCCTGAGCCCCACATTGATTGGCTCGTTTGGGGTTCTCTGATTGGTTCGTTTTGATGGAGCATTCCTGACCAATCATTTTCTCAGCGGTCCTTCTCATTG
This sequence comes from Vireo altiloquus, assembly GCA_013396875.1. Lineage (NCBI taxonomy): Eukaryota > Metazoa > Chordata > Aves > Passeriformes > Vireonidae > Vireo > Vireo altiloquus. The sequence continues at coordinate 116,070 of VZRF01010867.1, forward strand.
GTGTATCTGTCTTCCAATCCACATTCAGGATTATGTCATCCTACCTGTTGGGTGCCCGCAGGAAAATTCCTCCCTTATCTATCCCTTACCAGCCCCGTCTAGTGGTTACACATCACACCCATGCAGCGTGTGGGCACCTCTTATTCAACCAGCACTTATGGTTCAGTAATTAACAGGCCCAGCCCCAAACAGCTCATTCACCTTATAACCATGTAACCACCCTGCCAAAGCCAGCACATTTGTAGCAGTCCTGAACATACTTAAAACAAACAGCACATTTAAGAAAAGGTCGCAGGGCTTCACCACGTTGGTGGGTGACCAGGTTGGACAAATGATAAACTGGATTGATTTTGCAGCTGTTCTTTCCCATTCCTGTTAGCATGATGAAGTAGTAAGCAAACCTTAAGGTTAAATAATGTCTGTGTAAATGCATACCCCTGGAAATTAAAATGCAAGATCAAAACAGCATTCATTTTCCTTTTATAAAAACAAAGAGGTAGCAGAAATATACAAACCCAGTGCCACAAAATGCATCAGTTGCTTTAGAATACACAAACTACCAGTAGCTCTGAAAATACCAGGACACAAATTTGAAAATGGGATTATAGATCAAATAACTAATTTCATGGAAGTTTTCAAGATGGAAACCTGATTATCCTAAATTATAATGTCTCATGCTCAACTTTTTTCCTCTTTATGTCTCATAAGTCAAATTTTTAAAAAACACCAAGAAATAAAGATTAATGAAAATACACCCCTGCTGCCAAAATCACTGTCATAGAAACAAATGTCATTACATCCAGAAAAATGCTAAAACCACAAACAGAACTGGTCTTGACACATGTTAAAACATGAAAAAGCTTCACATGATGCAGCATTACAAACATGCCCCACCCGTGGGCACAACTGACCGCTTCTGACAGGCAGATCACGATTTGACCTCCAGGTCAGTTCATCTTATGGAGTTCAAGTGAGGAAACTACAGCCACTGTAGTTTTTGTTCCAAAGCCCTATTAGTTTGACTTACTTCAGGTGAAATCATGACTTAAAATCAGACCACGATGAGAGGAGCCCTTCTCCAGTAGCCAAGTTCTGGCTGAGGTCACCAGCTCAGCAGCACAAACAACACAAGAGGTCAGGAACAGCTCTTCTGTACAAGCGCCAGGGCAGGGTACACACCACACTTCTCAGGGCTGCTCACATCTGAATTTCTGCTCTCATAAAATAGCAAAACTGGGCTCCAACCCAAAGATGATGCAGATCTTCACAGCCAGGTAACTCTTTGCATGCTATTTGGAAGAAAGCTAATCAAAGAATCATAGAATGGTTTGAGTTGGAAGGGACCATTAAAAGTCATCTAATATAAAATCCCTGCAATAAGCAGGGACGTTTTCAACAAGATCAGGGTGCTCAGAGCCTCATCCCATCTGGCCTTGAACTCTTCCAAGGATGTGGCATTGACCATCAACCACCTCTCTGGGCAACCTGTGCCAATGTTTCACCACCCTCATTATAAAAAATTTCTTCCTTAAATCTAGTCTGAATCCATCCTCTTTTACTTTAAAATCATTACTCCTTGTCCTACCACTACAGGCCCTGCTAAAATGTATGTCCTTATCTTTCCTATAAGCCCCCTTTAAGCTTACTGAAAGGCCATAATTAGGTCTCCCCAGAGAGAGAGAGAACAGAGAGACCTTCTGTTTTCCAGTCTGAACCAGCCCAGCTCTCTCAGTCTGTCTACAAATGAGAGGTGTTCCATCCCACTTGTTATTTTTGTCTCCCTCCTCGGGATCCACTACAACAGATCCACACCTTTCTTGTGCTGAGGGCCCCAGAGCTGGACACAGCACTTCAGGTGGGGTCTCACAGGGGCAGAGCAGAGGGGGAGAATCCCCCCTTGACCTCCTGGCCATCCTTTTTTTGTTGCAGCTCAGGATGTGGCTGGCTTTCTGGGCTATGAGTACATCTTGCTGGGTCATGTCCAGTTTAAACTTTGACATTTACTTCAGCCTGATTAAACTTCAAAGTGAATCAGATATTATGACACATGAGAATAATTAACTCCTTTTAGAATACCCATTTCAAGGAGCTGATTTTCAATGTGCAATATGCATACTCTTTAAGGCCTGCAGAGTAAGCACACTTGAAAAAAAAGGCAATTAAGAGAAACAAGCCTATATTTCTTGTCTTAAAATTGTTGTCTTAAATTCAGTATATTGTTATCTGCATCTTCAAACTCCATATAATTTACGGATCTAAAGACTGAAGGACGTTGAAAAACAGTGGTTTTACTGCCCTGATTTTACTTCATGAGGGAGACGTGATTGGCTGAAGATTGCCTCGTTTTCCATGTCTTATAGCACAGGAATCTACCCGTCACTTGGAGGACCTTCTACACTCATGAAGTTGTGAATATCTCTTCTGCCAACCATATGCTGAACCGCAACTCAAACCACTCAGGCCTCAGAAAACCTGAAGAAATCTTCCTCCACAGAGTACCTGGACCTGTTCCAGCTGGACTACCTTGCAAGAAACCATGGTGTACCTGGTCCTAGGAAGGCCCTCAGTAGGACAATGGCTGTTTGGAGCCTTACTAGGAACTCCTCTGTAACCCCACTTCAGCCACTGGACTGAGATAATAAATTTGGAACCATACACTTCCATATCACAGCTCACCATGTCATCCTCTTTGCACTGACTTCAGGGCTAATAAACAAATTTGGCCTAATACTTAAGGCCTAATTTGGATATTTTGACCCCTTTCCCAGTGTCAAGAGTGATGGACCCAAGCAACGATCTGATCTGTGCCATCTGTGCCGCTGTGCTGCCTGGCCCCTCCTCACACCATAGCTGTGTGTTTTAAGGGAAGGGGAAGGTGAAATTATTAACTGACCAAGATCTGTGTTGTGTTTTGGCAATGGCTCATTTAGTGTGCATCTTATAAAGCTAGTGTGCTCAGACAATAATCCCTGTAGGGAAACATGCACTTTCACTGTTCATGCTCTGCTGACACTGGATATTCAGCGTTGCTAATTCATCTCACAGCCACTCAGCTTACACAGAGCCTGATCGGAAAGCAAACAAAAGCCTTGCCCTTGACTTCAGCAGATTTCCAGTTGGGCTGATTCATTGCTCTGTTTGTGCTCCTGGACCAAACTGTCATATAGCACCTTTCAGGCTAGAGTGAATGTTTTTATTGCAGTACTATATTATCAGGAGGAGCAAGTTTTATAATGAAAGCACCGACTGCGACCCTTAACTAAAATACAGCTTTAGATGCTGCTACCGCTCTGCCGTAACAAGTCTCCTATCAGCTTCACAGCAATATAGAAGAAAAAGTCAAGTATCGTGGTGCTGTCAGGGAGCATTTCACTCATGTCCTGCACATATTACTTTTATTTGACCTATCTTTGCCAAATTTTAAAGTCTATTTCACATCCTCTCTGAATACATCTGCTGTTGTCATGGCACCGTAACTTCACTTGCACCTTGAGCTACACCAGCTATTAGATTTATGTCATCATTAATTTGCCTCTCTGCATACAGCTCTTAGGCTGATTTATAGCTTTAAATAATCTCTGGTCACCAGCATCTACATCCAGGCCAATTCTTTTCCAAATGCAAACCACAGATAAGTCTGGCCTCTTCTGCTGTCCTAAGTAGCTGCTCTGCATCTCTGTACTGACTTCAAACAGCTCTGAGTGGCCAGGGCCTGAAGAGGTCTCGCCTTCCCACGTCTGCCACTATTGCACACATCTGAAAAGGAGAGAATTGTGCACATTTAGGAAAATTATCCCTGGACAGGATCTCAAGGCTCAAGCCTATAATTCAGCACACTGCCTGTGCTCGTCCATTATGCAGCACGAATAAAGCATGACAGAGAAAGGAGACTTTGAAAACCCTGGATGTTTCAAGTGCCTCCTGCCAGCCAGCCCTCATTGCTGATCCATCATTTCACAGATGAAGCACTGCAGAGAGCTGTCAGTATTGCTGTCACTATGATGAATGAGGCGACTAGCTGCAACTTTCTCAAACAATATATTGAGCCCATCCATTGTCAGCATTTATAACATCCCTCTCCCCAGACACTCACATGCAGCTACTACTTTACCAGTTGTTTGGTTTATTTGAACTTGCTGGAGGGATTCTTGGAGTAAACAGTTTATGATTAAAAGTACAGGGAGTGGCTCGTAGATATGAAAGTAGACATAAGCCTTTTTGAGTCATTGAGCTACAAAGAAAGATGCTTAGAGATCACATTCTCAGCCATTTTAGCCATTGCAAACCATATTCTATTTTACCCAGTAATCACACCTTCCATTACAAAACATGTTAACTACAGAATTATATACATGACTGGGTTTTCTGAACTCCCTCATCAGTGTGGTATCTGTTTCTATGATTTATTAAAGTATTGTCTTCACAGTGGGACAGGCTTAAAGCTTTTCCACTAACTTATCATCCACTTCTCTCCTATGTCCGGTTGTGGAATATTTAGTAAGAATAAACTGATCCCAGTTCTAAACAAGGGAGTTTCCAAGCTGAAAATAATTAGACCCTGGGGGAAATTTCACATATGTTTTACCTGGTCCTAATTTCCTTTACATACCTGTTTTTGATTACAGCTGAAGGAGGTTGAAAAACAGTGTTTTTACTGCTCTGATTTTACTTCATGAGGAAGACTTGATTGGCTTAAAAATCCCCATTTTCCATGTCTTATACCACAGGAATCTACCCTTCAGCTGGAGGACGTTTTACACTCATGAAGTTGTGAATATGTCTTCTGCCAACCACACACTGAAACACAACTGAAGGAATCCTGCCTTAGATAGACCTTTGGTCTAACTCACCGTGACCATTTTTTGCAATGAAGAAAAGTATCTGTGTCTCTGCCACTTACATACTAGCTTTGGGGTATATGTGTATCCTTTTACAATTTTATGGTGTTATCAAGTGACACAATGATGCACTGATAAACTCACTGGCACAGCTGAAATATTGAAGTGTTTCAAGTTTATGTGAAAAGAACTTTTTTTGCAATAAAAGTCTTACAAAAGAAAAAAAAATCTTATGATTTTCTGCATATGTTTGTCCCTGAAAGTTCGTCACAAGACAAGTGCAGGAAACCAGGGGATCAAACCCAGCCAACACAGGTTTAGGAAAGGCACATCCTGCCTAACCAACCTGATCCCCCTCTATGAGCATGTGACCTGCCAAGAGGGTGAGGAGAAGGCTGTGGATGTTGTCTACCTGACCTTCAGCAAAGCCTTTGACATGATCTCCCATGGCATTCTCCTGGAAAAGCTGGCAGCCCATGGCTTGGACAGGTGCATCCTTGCTGGGTTAAAAACTGCCTGCATGACCAGGCCAGAGAGTGGAGGTGAATGGTGGAGTCACAGCCAGTTGGGGGCTGCTCACCAGTGGAGTCCCTCAGGGATCAGTGCTGGTGCCAGTCCTGCTTAATTCCTTTATTAATGGTCTGGAGGAGGAGGTTGGGTGCACCTCACTAAGTTCACAGCTGACACTAAGTTGGATGGGAGCGTTGACCTGCTGAAGGGCCAGAAGACTCTGCAGAGGGATCTGGATAGGCTGGATTGATGGTCCAAAGCCAATGGTATGAAATTCAACATGGCCAAGTGCTGGGTTCTGCACTTGGGTCACAGCAATCCCATACAGTGCTACAGGCTGTGGGAAGAGTNGCAGTGCTACAGGATGGGGCAGAGTCGCTGAAAATCTGCCCTGGGAAAAAGGGCTTGGAAGTGCTGGTCAACAGTGCCTGAGCATAAGCCAGCAGTATGCCCAGGTGGCCAAGAAGGCCAGTGGCATCCTGGCCTGTATCAGCAATAGAGTGGCCAGCAGGACCAGGGCACTGATTGTCCCCCTTTACTCTGCACTGGCAAGGATGTGTCTCAAGTTCTGTGTCAAATTCTGGGTCCCTCAGCTCAGGAAGGACATTGATGTGGTGGGACGTGCTGAGAGATGGGCAATGGAGCTAGAGAAGGGTCCAGGGAGTAAGAGCTAAGAGGAGTGAGTGAGACAGTGGGATTTGTTCAGCCTGGAGAAAAGCAGACTCAGAAAAGACCTTTTCTTTGTCTGCAGCCACCTGAGAGGAGGTTGTAGCCAGGTGGGGGTTGGTCTCTTCTCCCAGACAGCCAGTGATAGGACAAGAGGACATGGCCTCAAGCCATACTAGAAAAAGTTCAGGTTAGACCTGAATTTCCTCACAGAAGGGGGTGTCAGGCATTGGAAGAGGCTGCTCAGAAAGGCAATGGAATCACCATCCCTTAAAATGTTTGAGAAAGGACTGGATGTAGCACTTAGCCCTATGGGGCTTTTTGGTGAAAAGTTCAACTTGACTTTCTTGGAGGTTTTTCCATCCTTAATGAAACTATGAGTATGATCCGAAGACATTTTGTTCAGTTAAGCCCAGTAAGTACATATTTATTACTTCCATTTATAAATAATAGCTTCAGAAACAAAACTGAAATCATTTAGTGATGTAATTCCAACTACAGAATAATATTTTGTTGCATAATCCTAGGGGCTCAATAGCAGATCTCAGGTCCCATGACTCCACTGTAATGACCTCCCACAGCTGTTGTCATGTGCAGCCATTATTCACAAGTACAGAATGTGAAGTGATGTGTTTTGTCTTTGCTGCAATTATATGGGAGACAGAAAAAGACTAACTGATCCACAGAAGGCTTGATTTTCTTATACTGAAGATTAACGAATCATTACAACAGCAGTAGCTAGCCTTCATTACTAATCAGTTTTATTTTCTTTTTAAGAGAAAGATATTTAAGAGAACTTCTGCTCCCCTCTATCACAGTATTGAGTACCTTCTTGGAAAACTTCTCTGTGTCTGGAAATGAGACATGAGGGTGATGCCTTAGGTTTTAGCTTTTATATTTTTCAAATCCTGTACTGCTAGTGTAACTCTGAAGTTTCCTGTAGCTCATTAAGTGCTGTTCTCTATGCTAAGATA
>VZRF01010867.1:123399-166830 GCA_013396875.1 Vireo altiloquus
CCATGGCATTCTCCTGGAAAAGCTGGCAGCCCATGGCTTGGACAGGTGCATCCTTGCTGGGTTAAAAACTGCCTGCATGACCAGGCCAGAGAGTGGAGGTGAATGGTGGAGTCACAGCCAGTTGGGGGCTGCTCACCAGTGGAGTCCCTCAGGGATCAGTGCTGGTGCCAGTCCTGCTTAATTCCTTTATTAATGGTCTGGAGGAGGAGGTTGGGTGCACCTCACTAAGTTCACAGCTGACACTAAGTTGGATGGGAGCATTGAAGACTCTGCTGAAGACTCTGCAGAGGGATCTAGACAGGCTGGAACGCTGGGTTGAGGCCAGTTGTATGAGGTTCAATAAGGCCAAGCACCAGGGCCTGCCCTTGGGTCACAACGACTCCATGCAGTGCTACAGGATGGGGCAGAGTCGCTGAAAATCTGCCCTGGGAAAAAGGGCTTGGAAGTGCTGGTCAACAGTGCCTGAGCATAAGCCAGCAGTATGCCCAGGTGGCCAAGAAGGCCAGTGGCATCCTGGCCTGTATCAGCAATAGAGTGGCCAGCAGGACCAGGGCACTGATTGTCCCCCTTTACTCTGCACTGGCAAGGATGTGTCTCAAGTTCTGTGTCAAATTCTGGGTCCCTCAGCTCAGGAAGGACATTGATGTGGTGGGACGTGCTGAGAGATGGGCAATGGAGCTAGAGAAGGGTCCAGGGAGTAAGAGCTAAGAGGAGTGAGTGAGACAGTGGGATTTGTTCAGCCTGGAGAAAAGCAGACTCAGAAAAGACCTTTTCTTTGTCTGCAGCCACCTGAGAGGAGGTTGTAGCCAGGTGGGGGTTGGTCTCTTCTCCCAGACAGCCAGTGATAGGACAAGAGGACATGGCCTCAAGCCATACTAGAAAAAGTTCAGGTTAGACCTGAATTTCCTCACAGAAGGGGGTGTCAGGCATTGGAAGAGGCTGCTCAGAAAGGCAATGGAATCACCATCCCTTAAAATGTTTGAGAAAGGACTGGATGTAGCACTTAGCCCTATGGGGCTTTTTGGTGAAAAGTTCAACTTGACTTTCTTGGAGGTTTTTCCATCCTTAATGAAACTATGAGTATGATCCGAAGACATTTTGTTCAGTTAAGCCCAGTAAGTACATATTTATTACTTCCATTTATAAATAATAGCTTCAGAAACAAAACTGAAATCATTTAGTGATGTAATTCCAACTACAGAATAATATTTTGTTGCATAATCCTAGGGGCTCAATAGCAGATCTCAGGTCCCATGACTCCACTGTAATGACCTCCCACAGCTGTTGTCATGTGCAGCCATTATTCACAAGTACAGAATGTGAAGTGATGTGTTTTGTCTTTGCTGCAATTATATGGGAGACAGAAAAAGACTAACTGATCCACAGAAGGCTTGATTTTCTTATACTGAAGATTAACGAATCATTACAACAGCAGTAGCTAGCCTTCATTACTAATCAGTTTTATTTTCTTTTTAAGAGAAAGATATTTAAGAGAACTTCTGCTCCCCTCTATCACAGTATTGAGTACCTTCTTGGAAAACTTCTCTGTGTCTGGAAATGAGACATGAGGGTGATGCCTTAGGTTTTAGCTTTTATATTTTTCAAATCCTGTACTGCTAGTGTAACTCTGAAGTTTCCTGTAGCTCATTAAGTGCTGTTCTCTATGCTAAGATAGACACAACAAACCTCTGTAACTTGCTCTCCAAGGACACCCAGAACAAGAACTGTAAACCATCATCTTGGGGAAATTCCATCATTGGCTGGGTTCTGGTTGGTGAATTTATGCTGATATCAAAGTGTGAAGAACTCATGACCTGTTATCCATTTTGGGATCCACTGAGGCAGGACCCTCTGGAGCCCAAAGTGTACATCTGAAGGCCTTTCAAATAAAATGCCAGCTTTTTTCATTTATTCCTGTCTAGTCTCTGTTTCTAGGTAGCCATTTAAGGCATCAGGGTGACAGTTGCCCCTGCTCAGGCACATCTCGAAGTCACTCCTTCCTGCCCTGCTTCAGAGTACATTCTTGTCCTGGTCCTAGCAGAATCAAATTTTGTAACTGAAAGCAGGAAGATTAATGGGGCCATCCATCATGGAGAAAGGAAAAGGAAAATGAAGCTACCTTTTTTTGATCTTCAGAAGGATATGAAAAGGACTTAATAGCAAATACAGCCCAGCAAATACAGAAACCCAAACCCCTGATCAGCTGCATTCAGGCTGGGATCATTGTAATTTTGTTTCAATTTGCTGTAATCTACTTGTCCCTGACCCTGGGCAAGCAAGTGGAAAGCACACTGGCTATCCCTCTACCTCTGTGACTGCTGCTGATAGCCAAGGGTTGTTGCTGTTTGGTGGCTTTTTGGTGGAGTTGCAAGCCGTGAGCTGTGCCAAAGAGCATTTCTGCCCAGCCCAGGTCAGCCTCTTGTGCTCCAATGCTTCCCTCTGAAGGCATGATCACAGTGCCCTCACCAGCTGGGGAGCCACAGGGTCAGCTCTGGCATCTCTGCTCTTCCAACAAGGCAGCAATAAAGGAGAAAAGAAGAGGCATGGGAGCATGGAAGATCTGTATTCACATGGTGGCATGCAGGTCCCCAGAGGCAAAGGCCCAGAAAAGCAGAGGGTCTGGAGTTTTATGGGGACAAGGAGGGGCAGAGTTGTGGTCCCTCACAGACCTATAGGAGAAGCCCAAGGGAGTGGCCAGGCCTAGCAGGGAAAGGGGGGAAAAGGGAGTGGGGGAACACCACAAAGGCTCAGTACATCTTACACAGCTCTTGGAAGAATTGCCAGAACTTCTCCAAAGGCATCCCTACAACAATAAATTAGGCCTTTTCATAATGCTGAGAAAAAACTTATATAGCAGGCAAAGAAGAACTAATGATGAATACCTGCCATGCAGCTGAAATGAGGCCACAAGAATGAATGCCCCAGAAGATGATCTAAGAAAATAACAAAAGACAATTAGTTGTGCGTGTCTTTTCACAGGGTTTTGCAAACCTAAAGTACCTACAGTGCCTTACTGTGATAGCTGAGCATCAACAGTGTCTTTGTCCTCAATAACTTCCTTTGAGATAAAGTTCCCCAGTTTTAAGACTCAGGCAGGTTAACGCCAAGAAAGATCTCTCTAAGTGGCCCCTTTGATGAATCCCTTAGGATCACTGTGACATCATGTTCAGGGTCCCCACACCACACACAGATTTCACCACTTTGAAAAACTGACTTTTCCTACCCAAGACAAAATCCTCCTTTCTTAGAAGCAGGCTGCTCCTCCACTGACTTTATAGTTGTATCTCTGGTCTGGAGCCAAATATATGCACACCAAGTGCCTCCAGCTAAACAGGATGAAACCCGTATCAGATGCTGGCCCAAAATCACACATCTATTGGGACAGCAGAGTAGAGAGCAGTGATATGGCATGATCCTACCTGCTTATTCATTGTCATTTCTCCTCAGCAAAAACCCTGCCAATTCTCCAGAATAAAACCTACAGGAGAGGCATGTAAGGTCTCTCCCCACACATGGAAGATTAACATTTCTCCAAGAAATGTTTAGCTAATTTTCCAGGCACTGATATATTAAATGCCCTTGTGCCTTTTTAATGTTCTGAGCCTGACAGTTACCATGCATACTTCATCCACCTGCTTGCAGTCACAAGCACTATTTTCTGCTCTGGCACACAGCTTGGGTTTCCCTCTTCAAGTCTATGGTGTCATCACCTCCATGCAGTTTGAAAAGTACCAGCACCACTACCACTCCTGAATAAGCCTGAGGTTATTTGAGCACTGTCTCTTTTACAGATGCCAAGGAAAGAATACTCACAGCCCCTCCCTGAGTCCACTCACTTCTGCCCTGGCTGCGAGTGAATGCTGACATGTCCCTGCCCCAGTGCTCCTTCACAGCAGAAACAAGGGCCGACTGTCCCCTCTTCTGCCCCATCCCTTGACACTTTGTCTGTAGACCTGTTAGGAATTCTGTGCTTTCAAAAGGAACATTTCTAGCATGTTTTTTGCTTTTCACACTTAAGATTACTTCTTCCTTTTTCTTTCACGGTTTTATCTGCTTTCCACTTGCAGTTTCCAAGCTTGTATTGATGATGTTGTGGCATATGAGGCACACTTTCAAGAGTTAATATGCAATCCACCATTATCTTGTGTGGCAAGAGTTAGGTTAATACCCCAACAGGTAACCTCTACTGCATTTTTCTTATGGAACTTCACAAAAAATGTTGCTGTGCTGGTCTATTAGAAGCTCTCTAAAAGTGACTAATTGTTTTCTTTGAGACCTTCTTGCCTTCATTGACACAGTGGCTATTACATATACAAGAGAGAAAAGTAATTGCAACCAATATATATAACATGCAATGATGTTTTCTTCTCTCATTTCTCACCAAACGGTTAGACTCAAAAATTTCTTGGTCTCCTGCTTCAAGCAAGGAGAGCTGACGTTCTTTTCTGTGTTCTGTACATGCACTTTCACTGAAATTTAAATCTAGTTGATGTGCTTCTTTTAATCACACCTTTCCTCACTATACCTAACCAAATCTGTGGTAGAGGGAACATCAGAAGTTTGTAAAACAATCCCACTCCAGGCACAAACCCGTTTAGCATAAAGAAAAAGCCACAGAAGTGTTGCCTTTCCCCGACGCTGCACGAACTCCATCTATCTGTGGCTACTTGCCAGTGGCTTACACAAACAGCATTTTTGCACAGGGCAGTGTGCAGTAAGGCAGGTGACAGCCAGATCTGCCTCTTTTCACCACATGTCTTCTCCTGCATCCTGTGTGCTTGCACTTGCTCTCCAGCTCATCCCTTCATGTCACCAGCACAACATTCATCTCCCAGCCCCTGAGTAATATGACTGGGATATCTTTATATATCCCAGTTTACCACTCATCCCAAACTTACAACTTCACTTATTTGTGAAGCAGTATGGAGTAACAAATAAATGTCCTTGGTTGGTATCTATACTGCATTTTCTATTTTTCTTTTGACTGTCAGTCTCTCAAAGGGCTTGTGAAAGAGTACTGTAAGGTTAATAAATGAGTAAGAATGGATAAACATTGTTGCAAGAGTAGACTATGCTTCACATTTTAAAGAATAAGTCTTGTGAAAATGTGAAACTCACATAACATCTGTCTTTTAATCACAAGGGGTCTGCAGTTTAAGACTGTTTATTGTTTCTCACAGCAAAAGAATATCATATGGAGTATTACAGAATCATCTGGACAAAAGGTCCTCATGTCAGCCCTGTGCCCATCACAATGACTCTTGTCTTGTTGCTACTGCTGTCATTCTTGCATAGAACTAGATATTTATCCGAGGAAATCAGTGAGGGCTGACTACTGCAGTTACTGATAAGAGAGTATGGGTGCTACAAGTTAATTCAACCAACAATTTGTTTTGCTCTAGTGAAAGGTAATGCATATTAACTGCTGCTCAGGTTCAGGATTCAAATTCCAGTTAAAGGAGTTAAAGTGGGAGCTGATCCCAGAAAGTAGAAATCTTTTTTTTTTGCTTGTTGAGACAAAGACAAAATCTGCCAGAGGATGTAGGACTTCAAAGGACTTTCTGAAATTAAGAAAGTATTCACCTTTTCCTCACAAATGTCCTGCATTTCTGTACAAAGCCCTCACTTACCTGGCTGAAAGAAAGAACAGAAGTGTAAGGAACCTGCTTTGTTCCTCCTTAAACACAATTAAGCCTTCTTGAAAGATTTTTAATCAAAGGGTTAGCTGTCGTTATTTTCTTGAGCTGAGAGATCAGCCAACAGCCAGCTACAGTCTGAGTAGTTAGCCCCACAAACATGGTATTTTATTTTCCCTTTAAGCTCTAGGGAAACAGGCCTCGTTTGTTTGAAACAGTTGTCAGAGCAGAGGTTAGAAGTAAAGGTAGTTGGGATTCACACAACCAGATGCAATTCTGCTTTAAAAAAGTAAATTAAAATGCATAGCTTCCAGGCTCTTTTGAAAGAACAAAACAAAACAAAAAATAAAAACAAACAAATAAACATACAAAAGTACAAAACTTCCTGTTGGTGCCTCCTTCAGACATGATCATCTGCACACTGAAAGAAGTCTGGTACCAAAGTACTTATATACACAGCAGCAGCAGTGTGTGGTCGTGCATGTGCATGTGAGTATCATGAGAGTAAAATATGTCTGTATGTCTGTATTTGTACAGATTAGTCACCCCTTGCACAACCTACTGTACTGAAGCAGAATGAGAATAAAGAGAAACTGAGGTGAGATGAGATGAGATATGTAAACTGCCTCATCAGCTGCATTTATAAGAGGGACAGAGAGGTTGTTCAGAAAGGTTCACATGTAGGGAGAAGACAATGGAGGCCTCCCACTCCGTACCAGTGTCCAAGTCAGTGTCACATAGAGTGGTACCACAGACTCAGTACCTTCCCTGAGGCAGGAGCTGCAAGAAGCTGGGCTGACAAGGACTATCAGAGCAGCCTAAGGCTGATGACAGAGGAGAAGGTCAGCCAGAGCATAGAGAGGTGGAGATGGAGGAGAAGTGAGAGGGCATATCACCAATCCTTGAAGAAGCATCCTGGTAAACAAGTCCCAGACTAGTGTTAATGGCTCAGCTCCAATGTCCATGAAAGCATGTAAATAATTTCTGATTAAGGAATCCCCTGAAGTAGGTAACCATGATGGCAGCCAAGTGCTGAACGGAGTGCATGCTTTGTTCACAGACACGGTGGCTACTTAAGCCTTTCTTCCCTTCTGCCCTACAGCATCATTACAAATTAGATTCCTTACTCTGAAACTGCAACAATAAAAGCCTCAGCTTTGCAGTGTTATCCCAAAGAAGATGCAGAGAAATGGGTCGTGGCACCTTCATCTGCAGAGCTAATCCATCATAATGCGCCATAGCTCCTACAAATTCCTGCCCCTGGCAGATAATGGCAGGCATTTCCAATTGTTCCCAGATGGCTAATACATAGCAAAATGGTTTGTAACCTGCCTACACTGGACCACCACAGCTGCTCCACTGAGTGCTTTGCAATATTGATGGATGCTCCTTTTGACCCAGAACAATGGACATGTTTAATAGAGGGGTATTGCCACCAAAATCATTCCCTTCCCTTCTTTTTCTCCACATCCCCAATTTAAAGGTCAGAAGTAAAATCAAGCTCTATGAAACCTGTCTATTTTCCTCATTTTGGAAGAGATATTTGTGCTTTTATCTGACAGCCCAGTTGAAATATTCTGTTCTATGCCAATAGAAAGGATGGTTGTGCCTGTTAAGAGGAAGTACACAAACGAAATTATTCACACACCCTTCCCAGAAAGTGTATAGGTTCTCTTTGTAATGGAGTACACATCTGCTGATTTCTCTGTCCCAAACATAAGATCAAGCTCTTCTCTGAAATATGATGACATAATGTTGGTTTTGGTTTTTTTTTTAAAGATGCTTCTTAATTTAATCTGTAAGAAAGCCACAACTGCACAGAAAATAGCAACAATTATTGGCACTTGACACTGTTAGTCATTGCAGTGTCTTTCTCTCATGGGTGAACACAATTTCATTTTCAAGTTCTGCCAAATAACCCTTCAAAATTATTTCTAACAAAACAAACACTCTAATTATTAATGTATGTCTCTGTGTGTATACACATGTATGGGTGCATATCCTTCTGTTTACATATGAGTTACGTACACTTAAAGAGCCCAAACCATGGGCTTTTCAAATCTGCATCAATCTTCCATCTGATTCCAGCAGATGAAGTTGAACCTCTGCTTTGCTATTCATTCCCCCTACTTTAGAAGCCATGTTGCCTACTAGTACTGAATTTCCCCCATCTTCTATACTCCTTTCTAGCCTCCCTTCCACATTACTTGGCACTGTTAACAGTATTCTCACTGATCTTTTACCCACTCAATGATATTAAGGCTGAAGGGACTTTTAAATTGTCTGTTCTGATCTTCCCAATCCAGAAAAACCTCACCCAGGTACTTTTACAAACATTTTATAAACAGTGTAAGAGGAGCAAATTAAAGTAAAGTGTGAGCCAGGTAGGCACTCACGCAGCTTCATGAATGGTTGAGCAAAAATAGCTGGACAACTGTTCATTGATTTCCAGTAATTAAGACAGCTGAATTTCCAGTTGTTGTAATTCAACATAGCACTGTAACCTCCAGAAAAAAAAGAGAATTTACCTGCTAGCTCCTAATGGCACAGTTTTGAAGTCTGACTGCCCTTTCCTCCTCAGGCATTTTTATTTCAAGATATTAATAAAATATTTTACAAAGACACATGAAATACTACACATAAGCAGAAAACATAATCTGAAAAATATGAGGAGAAAAGAATGTAGCAGTTCTACAAGGGAACAAAGGAAGGGAAGTCAGGCTTACAGTGAGTACATTGAGGATGATTCCATGCATATCTATAGGTAAACAAGAATTATACAGGCATTCAGAAACACAGCTACTGCCAAGATAACCTTTGAATGTACCCTTGTCCTCTGAGAGCCTGTGTACAGTGTTGCACCACAAGATTTGAGCAGAACCACTTAGAAGAGCCCAGAGGATCAGTGAGATGAATCCAATGAGGAAGAAGAGAATGAACTGAGGGTAATTTTACTGAGGGACTTAGTCTCCAGCAAAGCCAAGTGCTATCACACAATAAAAAGGAATAGTGTACAGTTCCATAAAAAAAGACAAAAAGTAACAACCTTAATTTACAGAAAGGAAAATCCAGACAAGACATTAGTGTAAATCCTATTGAGGGTGAAGATGGAAAATAATTGGCACAACTTAGCTGAAGATGACATACATTTCCATCACTGGAGGTTTTAATAGGCCAAACAAACACCTGCCAGAATGGTGTGGGTGCACTTAATCCTGCCTTGGGCAGAGACATGGACTGATGACTCCTTCAGTCCTTTCAGATCTGCTCTATACATAACTGGAATCAAAAATCAGCTAAGAAGGAAGAAACACTGGAGTCAACCACACTTACTCTCCCCAGTGAGTTCCAGATCATATTTGCTTGAATACATTTGTATGCTTGTATAGCAAAACCCTTTTGTACAGAAAACTTATAAAGCATTTCACATGGTGGCAAATTACAGCTGTAAATGCAAATACAAGTAATAAGTGGAGAAAGATTATAATACAGTCTCAAGGTATCATCCGGAGTCCTATCTACTTAGTTTATTGACAAAAGTTGAGTTACTCTAAATTGTCATTGAAATGTCTTGTGACCTTAACTGCAAATTAAGCTGTGTTCTTACAATTTGGAATATCGTTTTCAATCATTAATATTCAAGAGCTAAAATTTAATGGGGTTGGGGGTTTTTTTGATAGTTCATAGGGCAAACCACCATAGTTGTCTTGCCACTGTGTCACTATTTCCAGGGAAAATTAAAAAATCAGTGGGAAGGTAAAAGGACTGATGAAGAAGGAGAAGAACTAAAGACAGAACCATGCAAAATAGATTCCATTACTTAGGAAATGCAGAAAGAGCAAGAACAAACTCATTGTAACTGGCAAAACATATTTCCTCCCAGATTCAGACTAAAACCAGGTTTATATCCACTGCAAAGTGCAGTGTTGACACACAACACACACAGATATGAAAATCTGTCCTGCTGGTTTTATGTGGATTCACCTAAGAAATACAATTAGCCTATTAGTGGTAACCACAAGTCATTCTACAGTGTCATCTCCCAGATAGCTATACTTAAATATGTTTTGTGGATTTTGCCCTTTGTCAGCAAGATGAACCGGTGTTGGCTATGTAAGAGAGCAGAGAAAGTCATATAAAAATAGCTGTCAGCATTAGGCAGCACATCAGCAGGACTAAGACAAACCCTCAGGGCTGAATCTATTGCTCTGCATACACTCCCTTGTTATTCAGTAGTAGTACTGTGGTTTGACTGACAAACCATTAATTGGCAGCTTATGGTAGCCCTCCAATTTCAATTCCAACCTAACCACAGATGCTAGCTAGCATCAGTGCTAACAGCTCTGCAGACTTGCTTTCCTGTGCTAGTAAACTAGTAAACCTAAACGTGTTGTCTGCACATTGTTCTGAAAACAGTTAAGGTATGATTCTCTCATATTCTCATTCCTAAATTATATACCCAGTCTCAGGTCCAAATAAGCTGATAGTAGTTCAGTGACTTTGTGTTTTGCCTTCACTTGTGATCTGGCACTCATTTGCATGATTTTATGCACGATAACAGGAACATGTACAATATATTGGGATACAAGTGCTTTGTTTAATGTTGAGCATATAGGCTAAAAACAATATAGTTAACAATGAAACAGACCATCATCGCTGATGAGATGTAAGAAAGAAGCATTTTCTTCAAAGACGAATGTTAGCTACAAGGGCACTGGCTGTTAAACTATGTCAGCATGTACTTAAAAGAACTGAATAATACAACTGTAACTATAGAAATACTCTCAATAAGTGGTTCTTAAATAAACTGAGGCATCTACAACCTCTAAGTTGGAAGTACAAGAGTGCTCATTTAAGTAAATTCTTGTGGAAAGGAAAATACCCCTTCTTTCTGATTTCTGCTAATGGTTTATAGCAAAAAACTGCAAATGAAGAGATTAATCTTTTAATAGGACATTTGTTGTTCCCCAGAAAGGCTCATGCACTTGACATAAAATCAAATTAGACCCAGGTACATTACCAAAATAACTCAGTTAATATAATTTATTTCACATGTCAAAAAACAAGTAGGATCTCAGGTGCTCCTATTCTATGGTAAACAGTTCAATTATACTTACACATTTTTATATAAATCACCATTGTAAGAATACTCTAAAAGCAAAGATAGATGGCATTTTTATGCTCTGATATTTTGTTGTTTTGTTAAAGTCTCTAAATATCTCAATTTTCACACCTCATTGTTTTTTGTCGCTAGAGAAGACCATTTTCATCTTTTCATCTTCACATTAGAACATGCTCTAAACAATTTGCTTGGACTTGCTGTACATGAAACAATAGTTCCCTCTTCTGGACTGAGGTAATGCTACATTTAGGGCAGGGAAATCTCTGCAGAACGGAATTCCGGTTAATGTTTACTGAAGGTGTGGGTTTTCTTCCCTAACAGAACAACCTTACGATAACACGAAAAGCCTTAAAGTCTATACACAAAGAAGTCAAGCACATAAAGAAAGAGAGGTGTAGAAATCAATGAAATATTGGATTGTGGGGCTTTGCATTCGATTTCAGCTGAAGGCACTGATAGCTGCAACAGATGTAAGTAAGGATCTGTCACCATTTTGATAGTGAAACACAAATTCTCTGGAATGCATTGATTCCCAAACCCCAAGGCCCCAGATTCACAGAACAAAACATGCCCTCAAAGACACCGATTGTCATCCCCACTTTGAACAAAGCATTAAGAAGCAAATCTGTGAAGGGGCACAAGCACCTAAAACTAACTTTTGCTCTCTTCCAAGGGGTTTTTTTTGTGGTTTTTTTGGTTTTTTTTGTGAAAAGCAGTCTAGTACAGCAAAGCACCAGTATGGAAGAGCTGAAACACTCTGGGTCACCTGCAGCTGGAGGCCAATGGCAGGTATGGAGTCAATCTTGCGAACAAAGGGTACCAAATCTCCTTGGAACAACACTTTCAAGGAAGCTCACACTACAAGCCTTGCTTCACAGACCTCCATGGCTCTTGCTTTGTCTGGCAAGGAGAGTCTAGGAAACCTGGTGGTCTGTGCAGGAGAGGGCCTGTATTTCAACCATGGCAACTGTTACTCTTGACCAAAATATCCCTGAAGAGAAGTTGCTCAAAGCCCCTTCTCTTTCAAACAAGAGCCTCTGTTTGAAGGGGCGAGACTCTGCGGAGGTCAGGTGTTTATTTGTACATCCTTTTTATGAAAAGATCTCAGATGCCTGTTCCATCACTATAAGATGAACCATATTTTCATGAACCATGAACACAGTGATTTGCTCCCTTCCAGTGATCAGTTGAAGTAAAACTAAGGTTTCTTCTTTCTGTATGATTGACACTTCCACTGACTGCATCTAACTTTCATCATGCCTTTATGATGATGCAATTTTTTTTCTTCTTTTTTTTTAATGCCTTTTTTTTTTCCACTTCCAGAGCCTTGCAAAGCGTCCTAAAGAATTGTGACAACCCTCTAGGCATAAGGGTCAGGGACAAAAGCACTGTAAGAACCTGAGTATGAACTGCTATAATTCACTTTTGTGGCCCTAAAAACAAGGCCCCCAGATGAGCCACACTTTTTAAGAGATGGACTCAGAGATCCTTGTGGGTCTCTTTCAACTCAAAATATTTTGTATTCTGTAGCAACTATATGCTTTTTCACCACTCTTCTCAGACATAAGGCAAGCATTCTTATCTGCCCCTCAGTTTTTAAGAGTGCTTCATTCCCTAAATGTCTATTTAGCTTGACAAGGATTGTACTTTTAACTTTATCACCACCAAAGGCAATTACATGTTTATGAGCAGACAAATTTATGGGTGTAGAAAACTGTGTGACACACTTCAGAGTGTCTAAGTCTTAGGAATACACTGACTGTCCCTCCCCTGAATCTATTTTCAAACATTTTCAGCAGCAATAGAAAACAAAATCAGTTCCTTATTTTGCAGCTTGCTGTAAATGCTGCTACTTCCACCACTTTTCCCACTGGAACAAAGCATCTTGTGTCCTTCTTCATGAAAACAGTGCTTGAGCAGAATTTCACTTAAATCTTCCCAAAGGGAATCAGGGGATTTAAGGGTTAAGAAATTATTTTTTTAAGAACTGCTTGCTCACCAATGTAAATCTTGCTCAGTGCTTATTCCACTTGCCAAGAAGGAAAGGAGGATAGAAGGGAGGATGCATTGATGAAGGGAAGAAACCGTAACTGGATATCCTGGGAAGAGAGGATAAACTGACCTTAAGGTTTGGCCCTAGACCAGGAGGTTTGGACCTAGGCCAGAAGCTCAGAGAGTGTGCACAGAGAAGAGTTCAACTGATGAAGACTACTTTTACTTCATCAGAGACCCCTGCCCACGAGCACCAGGAGGCACTGCGCATGCATAACTGTATGGAAATTACTTCTGAGCTCATTTTAATACAAAATGGAGATAGGTTGTGAATATGTGCAGGCACGTTGGGAAATCTAATGCACATGTAAGTTGTAACCCAATATATACCATGCTGGGCACTGCTGCTGGCGCACATCCCTTTGGAAGGAGCGATCCTCCACACGCCTGGCACCGAAATAAACATACCTGCTTTTACAGCTTCAACAAGTTGTAAGGGTCTTTCCGCACATCAAAAGGAGCTGCCTCACAAATCACCATGGACGTATTAAACATACCTTTTTAAAAGGCTCGGGTAAATTCACATGAAAAAATTCTGTAGGAATATCTTTTTGAAAATTGAAGAGAAGAATCCATAATCCCAGGCTGTGACAAAAAATGTACCTTTACATTTTGCATCACAAGCAGATATGCAGTAACTGACCTAGAAATGAAGCTTTCCAGATTGCATTAAGTCAATGAAGCTGATGTATTCTATAAAGGCTATCAGTAGGAAGTAAGATTTGATTCAAAACACATTACCTTCACATTTAGGTGATTTTACCCTACAGACTACCCCTCAGGTTTACTCACCAGAATTTTTTGTTCCTTACTCAAATTTGCTCACATCAAGTCCTTCAGAGATATGGAATCAGTACAAAGATTTAACTTTAGCATGTAAAACACGTAGACCTGAGGCTGAGGTAAGGTACTGATGGTATTTTCCCCACAGACCTTGCAAGATCAAATATGTCCACCTGAGTCAAGACGGCAAAAATACAATGCATCAAATCCAACACACGGCAGAAGATGCAGAGGCCTGCAGCAGCCATCCTGCCCTTAACCAGAGCCCGGTGTAGAAAAGCAACTTGTTATTTGTTTATCTTACTGATAAAGGCCTTCTGTTCTGTTGGGAAAGATGCATACCAAGGAAATGACTGCAGCCCTAAACACCAGGTGTGAATGTCTCTCCCTTATCTCCCAGAACACTGGGAGATGGCATGTTTGTGTGAGTGACTGATAAGGGGCAGAAAAGTCTGCCCTGCTAGGTGTTTGGCCATGTAGCTGTTTTGTCTTTCCTTCTGCACATTCCCAAAACTTTCTTAAAACTGTCCGATGGCATAAACATATAATTACTGGAGTGTGTGTAATAAAGATGGATCCTGCGTGGTCTCTGTTTGGCTTTTTCCAAGCTGCTGCAGAAAAGTTTTGTAGTCAGAAGCCCAGTCACTTACTCTAATATAGAGGGAAGAATATGAGGCAACATTTAAAACAGATGAAGACCCAAGATCTCTACTGTTAAAGGAAATAAAATTAAGCTGTCTCTATCCACTTCTAATGTCCCTCACATATGCCTCCCATATCCGATGGCTAAGCCCTAGAAGAACACAAATAACTCCTTCTTCTGTTAAGCCCATTCCTCTGAGAATCCTCAGGGGTGTTTATGGTTGGATCAGAAGTTACTGGATGTGCAAATTTCTACTGAAGAAAAAACATGCAAAAAACAAGAAGAGAGAAAATCAGAAGAGGAAACAATCTTCATTTATGCATGCATTCACTGTAAGAATTTGCTTAAACAGATTATTGTGCATCATTTTTTCACATACAAGAATTTGAAGAGTTTGCCATGTTATGACACAGAAAATTAAACTCAGAAACTTTTTTCCTCTAGTTCCGCACAAAGATCTTTCTCAGGAGAGATTACTTTGCTGACTGAAGCAGCAATTGCCAGTAGCTCAGAGGTGCAGAATTTTTAGCATCGTAGCTCTAACCATGTAGCCTGAGTCCCAGCCCTGTCGGGACCAACAGAAAGGGGTTTCCTAGGTGCATGTGAGCCACTTAAAACAACTGGAACAAAGTGACAGCTGATAGTTAGGGGATACTGCTGTATGTGACAGAGGTCAGAAGCCCCATATCTGCTGATCAGATTTATCATTTTGGGAGGTTTTCTGCTTGTCTGGGGCTTTAGTTGAGAATGTTGTGCAGAGGCTACCAATGCTTATCTGGATTTCTACTATACAGTGCTGCTTTTTCAAGTCTGTACCAAAGACAGCCAGAGGTGACCTGAGAATTATCAAGCATAGCTAGCAGGCTCCAGGGGCATTGCTGAAGACTACAGACACCCAAGTGGTTCTCTCCGTTGTGCCTAACAAGGAATCAGCAGAAACTGTGCACCAACCACTGGTTGCACAGCTGCTGTTCACAGCAGACTTCTGACCCCCGTGAGCATGGCAGCCATGGTGAGAATCTGAAAAACATAACCAGGTGCTGAGGAGAGGGGAATCTGGCAGAGAAAAATGGGTAGATAAGTAGTTACCTGCCATATATGATTAGGGAGGATAAAATACAGAGGACCAGGTTAAGGTATACTTCAACACCCCTGTATGTACACAGGTTTGTAGGGCCAGATGGGTTTGACCCAAGTGTGCTGAGGAAGGTAAAGGCTGGTGGCATTGCAAGGCCACTCTCACTGTTCTTCAAAAGGTGAAGCTGAGTAGGAAAGGTTGCAAATGACTGACTCTAAGCCCTGCCTTCTAACCATGTAACAAAGAAGATGAATGGACTACAGCCTCATGTGATCCTTCGGAAGATGTTGGAGAAAATTCTCCTGGAGAGCATTTCCAAAGGCATGAAGAATTAGAAGGTGCTCCAGAGTAGTCAGCCTCGATTTCTGAGCAGAAAACCAAAAATTGTTTACAAAACAAATCCAAAGCTGTTGAACCTCTCCCTTACTTACCTGCAGGATGGGACAGTGCAGACTCAAGCAAGTTTGCAGAGCACATAAAAGTGGGAGGAGAGGAAGGTGCAGCAGACAGTTGTGCTGCACTTTGGAGGAACCTCAACAGGAGAAATGCAGAGCTGGGCAGAAAAATGATGAAGCACAGCAAGGGCAACTGCACAGCCCTGTATTTGAGGAGTAGCTCCATGCACCAGCACGGGCTGGGGACTTGAGCAGCTGACAAGCAGCTCTGCAGAGAAGTTCTGTGAGGTCCTGCTAGACAGTAAGCTGAGCTCGAGCCAGCAACACTGTCTTGCTGCAAAAATGACCAACAGTATCCTCAGCTGTATTTACAAGTGCACTGAGAGCAGCTAAGGGGAATTTGTCCTTCCTCTAACCCTGTGCTTAGTGACGCCACATAAGGAGTGCCAAATCCAGTCCTGGGATTGCCCAGCAGTGTCAAGCTGTAGACAGACTGCAGCGGCTCCAGCACAAGCTCATCATTTCACCCTGCTCTGAAATGGTGCTGCAGCATGTCCAAGAAGCAATTCCTGATACTGCAACTCCACTTCAGTGTCCCCCTGGAGCTGACAGCACAGCAGCTGTACTACAGTTGGATGCTACGCAGCCCGAGAGCTACAAGGGTGACTGACCTGCTGCTTTCCACTGCAGGGCAAATGAGGGGGCATCATCTCCATCTTCTCTTCTGCTTGCAGCTCCTTGGGCACACCAAGGGTACAGCCTTCCAAGATGAGAAAATGAGAGTGACAACTATTGTCTAGGTTTTATTCTGCAGTTGGCAGCTGGCCTGGGGTACAGGGTGAAGATGTCAAGTGTTGTGGCTCTAAATTAGCAGGCAAGCTAACGCTGCAGGGCTGTGTTTTCCTCTCTTTGTGGTTTAGTAACCATAAGGCAAGTCACAAAGGCACTGCAGGCTCTTCCTCTGCCTCCCACACTAATCTGCCTGCTGCTGCCTTCTTCTAGGCTTTGCTCAGAGCAGTGAGACTCTGTCAGCCCCCAAGGAGGGACCAGTGCCTGCCCAGACACTCTCACCAGCACAAGGTTCCTTACAAGACCTGGAGGCCAGGACATCACAGCGGCCTGAGGACGTGGCTGGTGCACAAAGCTCCCAGCACAGTCTTCCTCCAGCAATTTCCACCATTTTTTCTCCTTACACTGGCCTAAAATATGCTACAAGAAACATTAAAAAAATACATCTTAAATGTAGCCATGAATATTTCCATGCCCAAAGCTATGACAGATCAACAAACCACTACAGTGAAAGACAGCTCAGAGGACATGAGTACAGGCAATGGTTCTTCAGATTTTCACCACAGATACCATGCCCATGGGCATCAGAGCAAAGCAAAACAAAAGAAAAACAACAAAATGAGTTTTAAAGAGAGCTACAGACTTGAGCTGGCTTCAGCCCACACATTTTTTCCTGGTGATTGGAGATACCCAGCATCATGACAGTAAGTGTAATGGGAATTTCGTTTGTATTGTGATTTAGGTGGAGGTTACAGCTGCTATATTGTGCTTGTATTGTCCATGCTGCTTCAGTCTGCTAAATCAAAATCCTGTCTTCAAATAAGTAAATTTGGTAATAACACATTAAGCCCTCCTCACATGGAATATCTGAAAGAGCCTGGTCAGAGTGTATTGCACAAGAGAAGAGCCAGAACTGCAAGACAGCAGGAAACACTTCACAACACAGAATGCATCTCCAGCAGGACTGACTTTACTCAAGACAACATACACAGCAATTCAGCATAGAACAGTGTGAAATGGCCACCCCTTTGTGGCATCAAGGGCAACTGGGAAAGATGTAAAAAAACAGGGCCCATCTGCATTATACTGTGTACAACCTACCTACTAATGTAAGGCCACAGCTTGACACAAGCGAAAGAGACAGTAGGTGACGCTCCTTTCTGACCTTGATTCAGCTTACGTTTCAGTCACTTCAATAATACAATAATAAAACAACAATCTTGCATGTATCAAAAAGTAAACTCTAAATATATTTATTATTCAGTTATATTTGCTTTTCATTGCACAGATTTGGTTTTTATCCCCATGTTCAACAGCTTTTTACAAAGCCTTTAGGAGTCTTAGAAACTGTTAAAATGATCACTCAAGACTATTTAGGCACAGATCATGAACACATAACTCCATTTCTTGAAGGTTTTTTCCGTGTGAAAGATTAGTGGTGGCAGTTAAGCTCCAAATTAAAATACATTTCACAGTCCACGCTTTTACAGGCATACTGTCTAAAAATGAAGTTTTGATTAAATAGTCTCACCAAAGCCTAAATGAAAACACCTTTTCCATAAATGCTGAAATCAACACAACCCTAGGATAAGAACCATAGTGACCAACCATTCTCTATGCTAGTCGGTCACAGAATAACAAAGAAACGGTCCTCAAGATGATGTAAAAACCCCCAGGAAAAATTACTTTGGAAATAATTTAAATAATTTATTTCATATGACAAAAATAAGCACAAAAAAAGCAGCCAATAAAACATATCTGGTGACAAGGACGTGTCCTAGACATACCCCCTGGACCTAGTTGATTCTGTGATTTCTGTGTGCCACAACAGAGGTCCACAGTGAAATACTGTTCGCTCTGCTTGGGTTTAAGACATCTCCATAAGGTCCAGCATCAAGCCAGAGAGCAGGTGCCGAAGGGCACAGATCAGTGTGGCCACAGGGCTCAGGAAGGCTGAGCAGCCTGGGAAGATGCAGGGGGCTGGACAACACAGCTGGCAAGAGGGAACCTGCAGCTGTGGATGGCTGCAGGAATGGGACAAGCTGGTACCTGGGAGCTAAGGAAGCAGCAGCTGCAAGCATTAAGGACAAGTGATACTTCAGCAACCCTGGAGGGCTGTTCATGACTGGCCATGGCCCTGTGGTCTTAATGTGGTTGACACAACACTTCTAGCACCATTGCTGAAATGTCTGCAGTGGGTTGGGGGTCTAACTCCCCACTCATCCTTTTAAACTCTCTAGGCAAACTCCCCTGCTGTCAACACTGTGCAGCTTTAAATGTTGTTCTCATTTGTCTGATGACCCCCAATTGACTGCAGTGGTCTTTGGCAGAAGGAGGGGAAAAAAGGCCACTGACTCTCAGGACACACAGACTCTGCAGCTTCTCTGGTGAGAACTAGCTCACTCCATCACCCTATTAAAGCAGGACCTCCAACACCAACTCTCCTTTACCTATAACAAAAGTGCCAGCCCTTGGCACACCCAGTGCAGCCTCCCACTCAAAGCAGGACTATCCCCAGCACCAGGTCAGAGCAGCCACGGCTTTCCCAAACCATCTGGGGGCATAGCCAAATTGTGAGGAGAGAGGGGTGCATGAGGATCCTTTTGGAGCTAGAGGCACCTCAGAAGCTCAGGAGAGTGCCGGGCTCCCTGGGCAAGAGGACAGGAGCCACATTGCTGGGCCCCAGGGAGAGCAAAGAACCTGGCAGCTGCCTTGAGGCTCCCGTCCTCCTGTCATGTGGAGGAGCAGCAAAACAGGTTGTTCCTACAGCTTAACACGTAGCTTCTCCAGGACCAGAAGAGAAAAAATTTCCAAAGTCTCTCACTAGCATTAATATACAAGCTTCTGACATTGGTGAGCAGGCAAGCAAGGGCAGCCTGAAGAAGTGCAGTAAATCCATCAAAAACTGTCTGGTGATGATTAGGGAATTGTGATCACCACAAGCCAGGGAAGTCCATGCTGCCTGAAATATCAATTTTACCCCTAGTAAAAAACTTAGGAGAAGTTATCCACAAAAACTGGAGTCTCCCTTAGTTTCCAGGGAGAAATTGCTGCAGGCCAACACCTTCAGTAACTGCCTCTGGGGAGTTTTTGTGCATGCGTAAGTTTTTGAGCTCCAGCTCCAGCTGTTGAATTTGGACATCTCTCTCATTTATCAACGCACGTAGTCGAAGGATTTCTTCCTGTTGCCGGAAGTATATAGACAAAAGCTGTAAGAAAACACACACGATACTTACTTTACACTCTGAAAACACAGCCTTAACCTAACTATGCCAGCAGAGCTGTCACATCACTTCTGAGAGAAATAGCTAAGGAGGAGACCTTCAACAAACAGACAACATCAGTAGTGCTCATGTTGTCCACTAGATTGGGCTGTGACTGCAGGTGTTTCATAGAAAGTATTTGGGGTCTAAATTCCTGGATATGCCACATCTTCCCTGAACTCAGGCAAGTTCTTTTTCTTCTTCCAGTCAGGACTAGCATAGTCTTTCATTATGCATGCAGCAGAGCACCCAGCTCTGCAAGGGCTGCTTCTGTAACCTTGAGGTGCCAGCTCAGAAGCATGTAGAAAAATAACCTTTTCCACACCACAGGGAAATTAAGATGTGGAAATTCCTGCCCTATCAAGGTGCAGATGCTAAAATCCTGTGGAGATGAAAGGGGACCTCAGCACAGGTATGGGAAGAAAATTATTCCAGGGTTCCTAAAAGCAAACACATTGCATGTAGCTGAAAATGTCCCTGAGCTGCCAACAGTGGGAAGCTGACAAATCACCACAGAGATGTACCACTGTGCTGGCTTTGATTACTACACAGAGAGGCAATTGTCCATGACTAAAAACAGATCATGGAGCTGCCAGGACCTTTTCTGGAGCCTTTTCAGGTGCATGCTGAAACCAGCAGCCAACTTCAATAGCACTGCACTATCAATTTGTCCCTCAGCAGTGAGCTGCTGAGGCAGAAGTAGACACTTTCTCATGGCAGGGCTCACAATACAGTCAGGCAGTTAAGACGACATGGATGCACGAGGGGTTTAACATTTTAACAGGAATCCCTGCTACCTCACCAGGCTTGCTGACTGAAGTTCTCATCAGAGTTACTCTGCATAAATCCCCTTTTCTTCTCCAGAACCTGGAAGTCACAAGGACCTCCTTGTCCGCAGCCAGCCACCAGGCAGGCCTGTGCCACAAGAATGCCTGGGAAGTGAGAATGCTGACTGCCCCCTCCTTTTCAGACCCCCTCAGCCAGGGCACCGCTGGGACATATTTCTGCTTCCCATGCGGCAACCAGGTCAGGCAGAGATTTTGCCCTCACAAAGAAAAAAGACATAGGCCTGCAAAATAAACCCTCCCTAAATTACCACCATGTGAATGGCATCCCTTCATTATCTGTCTTTGTGCTTTCCCCACAGCCCCAACACTTCACCCCAGACACTCATACCTCATTTTCAGCTTTTGGTGGTGGACACTCGAATATGTCAAAGCCATTGGAGACGCACGCTTGCTCATCATTTGGCAATTTCTCCTCCAATTTCAACCTTTTTCTGCCTTTGGTCTCTCTTGGGTTTTCCTCATCCTCCAGGGACATTTTTTCTTCTCCTTTGTCTTGCTGGCTCAGGTCAGTAGCTTTCCTGAATGGCTCTGGGTCAAGAAACTGTGGCAGGGAGTTCACAGCTTCAGAGCCTGGTTTTAAGGATACCAAAAGAGGCTCTAGGGAGGGAGGAGACAAGTTAGCACTCACAAACCACACCCACAAATCAGCTGTAAGCAATTCATTCAAACAACCTGCAGAGATAAACATGGAGGCACTTGACTGGAGCAGCTTCCAGAATTCACAGACACCAAGTTATTTTAGCTTCCAGCCATATTTACTGTGTCTCTCCTTTTCCTTCTTTCCTCTTTCTCTGGCAGGTAACAGGCCAGAGGGCTGGCAGGAGCTTACCCAAGCCCTGGGGAGCTGAAGGGCTAGGGAGCTCTCTATGTGCTGACCTTTGTTAATGCCGTCAAGCCATTGTTGTGCTGTCAGTGCCGGTGTGGCTGCTGCAGTCAAGGGGTAGATGTCTTCCTGGTATGATTCTGACTGGAAGCAAACAAAAGTCCAGAGTAACTATGTCAATGAGATTTTGGCTTAAAGAGGTTATACTGGATTGTGGTGGAGAAATGAGTTTATTCCCCTTCAGCACAGGGAGTGTCATGAACACTCACTGGCACGGACACAAAGTCTTTTCACCTGCTCTGAACCTCTCTGCTCCTCACCCCAACTCAGAAGAATTGCATCTGAAGACTGAATTTAATTCATGACAGTAAGGTCTTCAGACTGGGGGAGGTTGACATAGGCTAACTCAACTCATTCCTGAAGATGAGTATGTGCAGACAATGGATGGACAAGTCACAAAGCATCAGCTGATCATCAACTGAGAGAAACTGGCCAAGGAGATAAAGCTGGAGGAACATGCCTGGTTGGGAGTTGTAATGAGCTCTGCTGTGTCTCTGAATTCAAGGAACTCATACCTTTTTTTCACACTCTACTTTCTGGAAGTAGAGGGCACAGTGCTGACACTTCCCATGTACCTAGGCTCACACAGGTACACAGGAGCCACCTTGGCTAGCTACAGATTCAAGGCCTGTTTCTTTCTCTAATGACACCAGTTCTGAGACTTACTTCTACATCACCCTTAGTGCAACAGGTCGTGCCTTATATGCTGCAGAACAGCTGTCTGTAACACAACTCTATCCAAGGCATAGAGACCCATGAATTCATAGTTCCTGTTTTTCCAGGGTGATTCTGCTTCCTTCCACAAGATTTTCCTGCCACCCAACATCAACTCCAACCCCTTTCCCTTTTTTGTCATTATGTCAAACAGATTCTATTGGAGAAGTTTACAGACAGCTAGCAGACCTGGCAGCATGTCTTAGAAAAGTCAGACATTAAACAGATACCTAACCCTTGAGTAACTCGTGAGTTACCCAGATAGGGTTTGTTGGCAGGGCTGCCCCAGAAACTGGCCAGCTGTGTCCCTCATGCCAGGAGTGAGAAAATCTCTTGTCCTACCTACTCTACTGCTCCCAAGAGTTACAGAGAGGAGGCAGTGCCCTCATTTTTCCACCGATATTTGCCTCAGATATGAACATGATCTGAGGCTGACTTACCCGTCGAGGCACAATCATGGAGATGGGCTCAATCAGGCTTTTAGTTGCGACCAGTTTGTAGAAACGGAAAATTTCACAAGCTGCCACATCAAGACCTCTCTTTGGCATCATTCCTGGGGGAAGAACATGAAATAAACAGAGGATAAATCTCCTTAGGAAAGTTAATGTCATTAGCCATGGGAGAAGGGTCATCAAAATATAAAGGAGTCATAGTATCAGCACCACATCAGCACGGTTTGAAGTCTGCATCCAAAACTGGCTCAGTGGCACAAATGATAAGATTAAACAATTTTTTTTTCTGTCAGACCATGTTGTTACATACAGGGTGTGTGGTTCCATGCTAAACCTCCTTTTCTTTACTCACTCTAATGAGCTCCAAATAGAGTGACCAGAACAGAACAGAACTGGCAGGTGATGCCACAGGATTTGAGTATCAGGATCACCAGGAAGGGATTTCAGGACACCTAAACAACACCAGAATAGCTATATATGGCTGAAAGACCTTCCAGCCCAGTATCCTCCCCCAATGCTGTCCCAAAACAGAAATGAGTATGAGAAGGGTGTGAATATCTGTTCTGTCCATTTTTGTTTTAGTGACTGGCTAAGCCACACAAGGTCTCTAAGTTCTTGATAACCTCAATGGGTTTCTCCCCCACTAGCTTGTACAGTCCAAAGCTAGATCCACATCAATTCCCTTAACAAAAGACATTCCCTATCCTTGTAGACCTTGCTGCAGGGTACCCAAGCTTAGTTTTCTACTAATACTCACTGACTTCATTAAGCAGTAGATTGTACATGAACGCCTGTTGCTCCTTACATTATGCAAGCTACACTTACAATCTAAACTCCACTCCTCCACACAGAACTTTGTTTTGGTAATATTGAAAAGGAAGTTTTGTGCAATAACCTTAACTGTATGCTTGATCATCTGAACAAAGCAGGTTAGGGAAGTAGATGTGATTCACTTAGGCCTTTTAAAAACACTTGAAATTCTTTTTAAAGATACTATGACAATTATAAATAAGGATGTCGTACTGGAAGGATTATAAAAACTGAATAATGAGGAGATCCTTACAGTTAAGTTTTAAATAATATATTCCTCTTCATTTTTTTAAGGCAATCTGCAGGCACAAAATTCAGTGCTGCCAAATATCTGTACCAATGTCCTCTAAGAGCAGGAGTGTCCACAGGTAGTGTGGAGGGGTGTTAATGATCCTAGAAACATGTTGGTCTGTAGAGAAATATGACTTATACACTAGACCAGAGAAGGTTCAAGAAAGGGCTAACCATAAGGTCTGAGGAGTGAAAGTTAAATTCTGTAGCGTGAATTAGTTAAACAGTGGGTGGTACACAGACAGGTTAATAAGCAAGGGTGTCCAAAGGAGGAGTGGTGACCAGTAGATCTATTTCTAAATATGAAATGTCAGTAAAAAAGAAGGTAGACAAGCAATAAAGACTGAAGGCATTAAGACGTGAAGCATCTGTTACCAGAGAAATCACACAGTGGCAACAACGGAAACAAAGTTCAATGACAAAAATCTTGAAGCAGATTAACAAATGGCAAGGAGCATTCTCCACCTTTAAATTCACACTATCCTCCTTTCCACATTGACCAGGTATGTGAGAGGAGATGCAGCAATGACTGGTAATATGGCCCAGCTCTGCTGGTCAGAAGGGTCCTGTCCTAGTTCTGACCCTGTAATAACACCTGTGATATATGGGTGACCTGACTGTAAGTGCCTGTAAACCCAGGTGGAGGAATCTGACCCATTCTCTTTTCTAAATTATATTTTGGATAGGCCTAGACTCTGGCAGCTTCTAAAATAAAGAAGCCACAATCCTCTTGAAACATTAGACATGCTGCCACTCACCAATTCCCTTCTGTGGTAAGTGAGAACGATATTCCATCAGGTAGTTCAGGTATGGCTTCTGAGGGCTTATCTCATAGTACCGTATGTTTCCATCACCCTAAAGGCAAAGAAAATCAACATCAGCCAGACTCTGCTGTTCAGCACGAGAGCCTGAAAAGAATTCCTGGCCCCAAGAAGCCACGCAGGATCAACAATGAACCAAATGTTCACCCTCAAATTCCTATACGGGAAGGATAGGACCCAGCTGTGTACCTCTCCACAATAAACATGAAACATCTGTAAACATGGTAAATGTGGCCCGATGCTGAAGCACCCTCTGGCCTCATCCCATCTGCTCATATCTTTAGGTTAACATGCTTCAGAAGCATCTTTGACTTCCGTCTGTTGCAACACAGGCTGAGAGCAGAATCAAACTGCACTTGCTGATGTGGAAAGCACTTACCTTTCCCACTATGTAAAGCATGTGTGTGTCAGAGTCATAGATGGGAAACAGTAGTCCCGAGGAGCCATCCAGATCCTCCTCCAGTAAAGGCACAGAAAGGTCATTCTGGGCAGGATACAGGAAAAAGAGTAAGCTGCAATCACCTGTCAGTCACCTCAAGTCCAGGACACCTCACCAGAACCCCACCTGGCAGTGGCATGTGAACACAGCTGTGTAATGACCTGAGCAGGGGGCCATGCACAGACTGCTGCAAAGCTCTGTGAGTGGGAAATGAGCGCTCTGTCCCAGGCCTTGACCAAGGGCAGGATATCACTTCCTACCACTGTAACATCTCAGGCATCTGATGGCATTTCAGGGTAGATACAGTAAGAAACATTGCCTGCCTCTATGTGGACCCCAGGAGATGAAGGGGCCTTCAGGGTACACCTGCACTGCTGGTGTAAAATCCACAATGAATTTTACTCATGTTCTCTCAAAACCCCTAGTCAAGGCAATACCTCCACCATACTGCACCACCCACAAGAGCGGTCTGCATCAGCCAAGCAGTCTCAGCACTGCACAGTGGGGAGGTGCCTGTTGTGAGGGCAGAATCTCCCACCGGCCTTTTGCAGGTAAGCCATGTAGGAGGACACAGCACACCACTCCATATGCAAAGCTGCCATGTCTTGTACAAAGCTATCCCCCCACTGCTGAAGGGAGTGATCTTGGAAGGACCAACAGGGCAGGCTGTGGTGTCCCATGGCTGTTCATGTGGCAATTCTCACATAAACATGTGCTTAGCAGAGGGTTAAGGCATATTTTGTCTTGCAGAACTGACCAGCTGCATCTCTGCAGGAAGCCAGAGCTTCTGTTTAGATGCAAAGATGGCATGGGTGGATGTGGACCTGAGAAAGAGACCTGCTGAGTAGGCCCTGTGCCAATCCCTGTTCCTAAGGAGGCTTTACATACCTTGCCTCACAGATCTTCCCACTGTGTTTTTAAACCAAGCATGTGAAACCCTGATGTGACACTCATGATGTGTCACAGCACTGCTCAGCATTGTGGAAGGCCTTCAGACAGCAGCACAGTGCTTTGCCTCTCACATGTGCAAAGCAGCCATGTCCAAACATAGCCAAAACATAGAAAATCATGGGCTTGGTCTACCAGCTTTGTCTGGTAACAAAGACTGACACCATTGACACAACGAGACAAAAGATTGTGCTGCATGGCGGTTGATGTAGAGGGACATATTTAGATGCTGACAAAGTAAAAACATCTCACTGCATATGAAAGGGTAGATGAGAGCAGGGTTTCTTAAGGCTAGCAGCCATCCTGAGAGGAGATCATGTCTTAGAAATTACCAGTTAAGCACTACCTCAGTACTCTACCGTCAGGAATCATCAGAAATCAAAAACACCCAACATACTTTTCTTCATCGAGGGCTTCATCTGAGTAGGCTGTGTCTAGAGCTCATTTCTCTTTCCAGCACCAGGACCAGTTTGGCAGTAAGACCAGTAAGAGCCACCTTAAGTGAGAGCTATAGTAACCACACAGAGGTCCTTTAAACAATTTCTTCTTGTAGTGGGCTGTTGTGGCTTAACCTCAGTCAGCTACTAAGTACCATGCAGCCATTTGCTCACTTCCCCTTGGTGGGATGGGGAAGAGAATCAGAAAAAGGTAAACCCATGGCTGAGATAAGAACAGTTCAATAACTGAAGAAAAAGCAAAACATAGAACAGTAGCAATTGTAATTAAAAGAAAAGGGAGACAGAGGAATAAAACTCAAGAAAAATAAATGAAGCACAACAAAACCACTCACCACTTGCTGACCAATGCCCAACCAGTCCCTGAGTAGCAATCCATGGCTCCTGGCCAACTCCCCCCAGTTGAGCATGACGTTCTAAGGTATAGAATATCCCTTTGGCCAGTTCAGATCAGCTGTCCCGGATATCCTCCCTCCCGGTTTCTCGTGCACCTGCACACTGGCAGAGCATGAGACACTGAAAAGTCTTTGACTTAGGGTAAGCACTACTTAGCAACACCCCAAATGTCAGTGTGCTTTCAGTATTAAATCCAAACTAAATGGCAAACTTTTGCCAGCTACTAAGAAGAAAATTAATTCTATCCCAGCCAAGACCAGGACATGAGCACAGCATTCTCTTTGTTCTCATAGGCTTCTATGCTGAAAGCTTCTTCAGAAACTCAGTTAGCTCTCACAGCAGTAAGACTTATCACCCCTCAGTAATGTGACAGATCACTTCTGAATTGCTGTTTTAAATCAATTCTTGTGTATGTGGCAGGTGGAAAAGTTAGTGACAGAAAAAGAGAGAAAACGGAAGCTGGTATGGTTAAGATTTTTGGTCCAACTCACTTGATCCCATAATGCAATTTGCCTATTATTCCAGCAAGACGTTCCAGTAGAGAACAGCTTTTTCATGTTTCCAAGGAATAAGACTTTATTGGCTCTGTGAGACTTGTAGGTTGCTTCCTGTAGAAGAGCAAGAACATTGTATGAGTAAGACAACATCAGTTGCATAGCCACATTTCACGTTACAAGAAAACTCTCATTCACTCACATCTGAAAGATATACTCAGCCCAGCTGAACTACAGTGAGCAGAATTTCACAGGCATCTGAAAAAAGTGGCCTAAACTCCACAGGATTATTCCCAAAAGCCCAATCACAGATCACAGAATACTCTGAGTTGAAAGGGACACACAAGGATCATCAAGTCCACCTCTTAAGTGAATGGCCCACATGGGGATTAAACCCACAATCCTGCTCTGACCAGCCAAGCCAATCTCTCCTCCCTAACTATTGATTCACATATTTGCAAGACAGCAGTCTCTAGTAGTTGCAGGCAGGACTTTCTGTGTAAATGGCTAGAAAATGCAGCCAGCTTCCCCTAGCCAACAAAACACAGGCAACAAGAACAACCTTGATCATTGGGACAAATGTACACTTGCATCCACCTGTCCACCTGATCTCTCCACTCCCTCCCATGATATCCCTCAGAGGGCTGCAGGAGGTACCTATGAAAACAGTGCAATCCAAGAAGGTTTCAGGGGGCAAGGAACATTGTATCAAGACACAAAATCCCTGTTTTCAACAATGACAGCAAGTGTTCCATGGAAAGTAGAAGGCAATAGCACCATATAGTGCCTTAGGCAACGCAGGGCACAGATGCATCGTCTTTTATGGCAATGAAGCTACCCAGGAGAGCAAGCACTCCAAGAGGTGAGATCAGCTGGACCATAAACCTCTGAACCCAACGTACCTGTAGGACTCTTCCAGCACGAGGGTCTATCACACGTATCTTCCTGTCCCTGCAAGAAGTGGCAAGGAGACTGCCATCTGTGTTGAATGACATGGAGAGGATCACATCTTTGTGAACATCAAGAATCTTCACTGGCTTTGAAAGGACAACATCCTTGACATCAAGGTTCCAGATCATTATCTGGAGCAAAAATAATTTAAAAATTCAGCCCTTTGCTGCCTTAAACACCAGGGATTTTGTGTACTCTATTCATTTCTTCATCTTTTCTCTACATATATAAGCCTTACCATCATAAGTGATTTTTCTTCAGCACTTAAAATAATTCCTGATACTTACAGCAATGTATCAGTGTCAGAATGTCCAATATTTTAATTTCCTTTGCAACCACATTTCATATATAAAAATAGACAACATCAGTGCAGGTATGTGCACTAGCTCAAATAAAACTGGATGGCATTGAATACTGTATCCAATTCAGTAAATGCAAAGTGCAGAGTAGACTGAAGTTCATCAAAGACTGGAAAATTAGACAGTCCTTTTGAACTTGTAGCAATATCCTTTTGCCTTTGGGTCACCGTGGAATTTCCCCCTGAAGAAAGCTTCCAAACTCTTTAGTACCATCTTACAGCTTGAAATTAAAACAAATTTCAAACACCCAGCCAAACAGGGTACCCCAGGAGCACAGACCCACCTTGTAGTCATAGCCAGAGCTGAAGAGGATGTTATCAGCCGTGGGATGCCATTCAATCAGACCAACTCTTCGAGTATGCGCACACAGTTCTTTCTTCGGAGTGGTGATGTTTCTTTTTAGCAACTGATTGGGGATGTCCCAGATTTTAACCTGAATGGCACAGGATGGGTCTTTGTGAGTTTCCTGAGTAAGAGCTAATTTGGAATTTACCAATAGCTATTACTAGCTTGAAATTATTATTTCCTTTGTAGTGAATAGGAATGTGCCTGGCTTTTTTGAATGCCAGTCCTTGTCATTTGTGTCTTTACTCTTCTGTGGACCTGAAGACTCCCTTT
Organism: Vireo altiloquus; assembly: GCA_013396875.1. Classification (NCBI taxonomy): domain Eukaryota; kingdom Metazoa; phylum Chordata; class Aves; order Passeriformes; family Vireonidae; genus Vireo; species Vireo altiloquus. Next base: position 152,640 of record VZRF01010867.1, read on the forward strand.
CACCTTCTATCTTTAGACAGCAGTCCTACCAGGGTTTTTTTAATTTGGCAATCCAACCCTTAGACGTGGCCAAGCCGTCAGCAAAATTATGGAAAGTTATTCCCAAGGGGAGGAAGTAAACCACTGATCTTGCAGACCTTGCCTCTTAACAAACTTTGAGCAGGAGCCAGCAAATCTGAGTCCCAAAAGATTTTATAATTCCACGATTCTATGATATTATAGCAGTGATTGATCCAAGCTCAGTCCTCTCCTGCTCTCCTGGCCATCTTCATCCTGGTCCTAGGATCCATTCAATGCCACCTGGCAAAGGAATTGAGAGCTCCTCTGGTCAGGCAACAGCTATAGTAATGTTCTCACTGAAAGCTGCTTTGCAAATGACACAGCCATTTGTCAGAATACACAGAACACCAGGCAGGTGGCCTCAAAGCAGACACCCTGAGCAGAGAGACTGGGCAGCAGTGCACCGAAGTCACTCAGCGCTGGGACCGTGCTCTCTTGTAAGAGGTCCACCCACAGCTCTGGGTCCTTCTACAAGGATGCTGCTCCATGACAACAAAAATGCTCTGTCCTCCTGTGGTGGAAGAAAACAATAGAGGAAACCTGCAAGAGGGGCTGAACCTATGTGGGTATAAAATGAGTCTTTCTCACACTAACCCTGGAAACACAAGTATTTAGGATGCTAGCAGATGATTGATCCTTTGGCTCAATGAAAATTCCTGTATTTGTCATAATTTTTCTAGGTTTTAGCCTGAAGCAAAAGTGAAATGCTCTTTGGAACATAGTTTGTGGAAATCAGCCACACCTGCCCAAGTCTCCTGCTATTTGGTTGGTGAGGATGACTCCTTTCTAAGCCAAATAAGAAAGGGACCCAAGTTCTGGGACCTCCTGGAAAATATCATAAGCACTTTTCTCAGCAGTGTTTTTCCCACTAAGGAATCAAGCCCACCAGAAACATAACATCTGTAGAATCCAGCAGTATCCACCTGAACTCCTACAGCAGTTAGAGAAAAGATCACACTTTACAGCTTTAACAGCTATCACTAAAGGAATGGGGCTGAGAGAGTGGAAAATGGAAAAATGGACTGTGTTCACGCTGACAAAACCTGCCAGGAGTGAACCATCCACTCCTCTCACTGTGAAATGGTCGGTGATAAAAGCAGAGAAAAGCACCTGGCTGGAATCTCAGGCTGCGTTAAATGGCAGAAATTGCCAATTCTTTAGTGTGCAGAATAAGCAGGTCTTGGAGTTGGGCCTGCAGGCCAAGCATGAGCAATCCAAGCATGAATAAGCTGTCTACCTTGCTGCATCTTGAAGAAAACCTGAGAAGTAAAAGACATAGAGCTTCCCCTCTAACCAGAGAAGAGAAGATCTTCAACAAGTTGAACTCTTCATGCCTGATGATTTGCCAAGAGAAACAGAAGGGGTAAGATGATAAGCTCAAACTCGTAGCCCAGCCCCTAGCCATTTGCACTGGCCTCAGTCCTAAACCTGCCTGAAACAGAAGTGAGAACTGGAACTCAGTGTTCACAGAGAACAGACAATCCTTCCCATGCCCAAAAGTACCATTTTACATGCTCCAGCTATGTGCCACAAAAGATACCTATAGTGCTGCCAGATGAAAAGTTGTCTGCACCTGCTGGCCGAACACAATGCTTATTCTTCAAAAACCACTGGCCTATGGAACTGCACAATGCCCATTCTGTAAGAAGAAGAAGTGGAAAGCAACCATACCAATTGTGCCAACTTCTACCAGACCATCGGGCGGTGACTTTATGTGGTGACTCTGGGGGTCACCAACTACCAGGGACCACCAAAGAGACCCCCAGGACAGAAAAACACATGTGTAAAGGGGAGAGAAAATATGCTACTGATTTGAGGGAAATTATTATCATATGTATGTTTATTCAGGGAAAATCAGTGACTATGTCTGTAAAATATAGTATCTAAACAGGAGTTTCTTCTGTAGTTAGCATGCACGATATTTCACAGGAGATATCCCCTCATGCATCTGGCTGAATAAAGAACATCTGCTTCTAAATGCTGTGTTAGTTTTAAGGAGTTTTGATTTTTACTGATTTTTGGTAACAGCAGAACCACCAAGACAAGCTCCAGAAAGGCTGGTTAATGGTCAAGAAACCTCTGGGAAATGTGGGAGAAGTGAAACTTCCATCATCTACCCAGAAGCCTGTGGCCTTCCTCAAAGGGAGGCCCAGCCTAGCAAGCAATTAGATGCATCCTTGCACACAAGCCAGAACAGCACACAGGATCTGTAGCCTTAGAGATCTTCACAGCTCACCTGAACAAGGCTTGGAACACCCCAATTCAACTGGCCTTCTTTGAGCAGGGCTTGGACAAAGTGACTTCCCAGGTCTAGCTACAAGGCATCAGGAAAAACAGTCACACCAATAAACACAGTGCTGTCCTTGCTACTTAGCAGGCAGGCAGGAGATGTCTCTACACCATGTCACTGTGCAGAGGGCCCCTAAGATACCATTTCCTGGTGCTAGGATGAGGATGGGAGAGCAATAAAAAGAGAGTACAGTCACAAGCAAACAAACTTTCTAGAACAACATTTTGTACTGAGATCAGTGACATGCTCCATGTTTCCATTCTTTAGTCTGAGGAATGATCTAGTGTCAAGTTTCTGTAGAAAACTGGAAAGGAAAGCTGGGGATAATGCATCCAGCACTCCCTAGAGCAAGAAAGATGCTGATAAACTTGTGAGTCCAGGAAAGGCCACCAGGACGCTCAGGAGTCTGCAGCACTTGTCCTGTGAGTGGAAGCTGGGAGAGATGGGTTTGCTCAGCCCAGAGAAGAGACAGCTTCCAGGCAAATTGATAAAAGCCTTCAATACTTACAAGATTACTGATAAAACAGAGCCAAGCTCTGTCTTGAAATGCAGGGTAGGAGGACAGAATACAGCAGTCATTAACTACACTGGAAGGAAAAAAATTCCTCATGGGAGCAGTGAAGAATAGGAACAGGTTGCCTAGAGAGATGGCAAAAGAGACCACCCAACCTCCCCTTCAGCACAAATGGTTCTGTCATTCTCCAGCTGCAGTGGGATGTTCTGAAGCTTGTGTTCATTTCTCATATGAGGCTCAAAAGAGTGGCCAAGGTGGTGACCTCCTGCCACAAGTAAGCCATGCCATGCCATGCTTCCTGAGACAGCATGAAAACCTGGCATACAGGTCGGAAGATAAAATAAGATCTTTATCATGAGTTCAGAAACTGAAAGAAGTCTTAAAAAAAAAAAAAAACCACAGGAATATCCAAACAAGCAAAGACAAGTCACTAAACAGGAAAGACAATCCAAGAATCTTACAATCAAGAGTGACTTTTTGGCAGAACTGAAATAGCAAAGCATGTGAACCAAGCCAGGGCTGGAGAAAATGACAGGAGAAACCTCTCTGATGCTGTATGGAAGAGTGAGAAGAAACCCAGTGGGAGAAAACTCATATGGGATCGCTGGAAAAAAGCACGGTAGTTAGTCGGATGTCCTCACTATCACAGAAGTCAGCATCACACTTTTTACAAGACCTCCAGAAAGTGACCTTCCAGTAGGTAGATAGGAGCAAAATTGTCCCTTACAAACATGACTTGAATCTTTCAATTCCTATAGTGATTGCATCTTGATCACACTAACTTCAGCCAAAGCTCCCACTGCAGAGCTGTATGATGCATATTCCTCACCGCAGCTGATCCAGCATGATTTTACAGAGCAACAGAGTGCAGGAACAAGCTTAAACTTGCTCTGCAGGGAATTAATCTGAAAGAGCTGGTCCAGATTATGTTGTGTTAAAGCTTTTGTTCTAAAGTAAAGATGGAGTTTCATAAGAGATTAAACTTGAATAGTCATTCCACTTTAAACTCATATTTTGTTTTTATCACACAAACACACCACAAAAAGGCACAAGCCCCCGCAGAACGGATCTTCCTCATTACACTGATTCAGTATCACACAGGTCTGAACTCAAGAGAAAGAAAGGAATCATACTCTTACCTGACTTCTTAAATAAGTACATGCATGTTTGCACATCTCATCCATGGGCCTTTGGTTTCTTTTAATCTCATTCTCCAAAAAGCACATTAGCCAGGTACTAACACAGAGTGCAAGGTGGTAAACTTACTGTGGCATCTTCTGAACACGACGCTATTACAAAGTCATTGAATGGGTTCCACTTGATGTCCATAACATTTCCTTTGTGGCCACATACTTTGGGATAATGTGGATCAAGCTTGCCTGTCTGGAAAAAAAATATAATCAAACCTAAGGTGAGCCATGGAATTACAGGACATTTTCAAGGCAGCTCCAGAAAGAAACTTCTTTCTGCTTGTTGTCCTCCAGATACTCTAGGTGCTCTCCGTCTGTTGAAGATGGGTTTTTGCTGTCCCTGCTAGTCAAGTCTTGATGATACCACCATAAAGAAAGAACAGATTGCCCAGACCTTCCTAAGTACATGCTGCTGTGAAGAAATCTCTGTGCATGCCTACATACATATCAGAAGACAGTATTAGGTTCAGACACCAATATAAAACTTGGAGGAGAAACATCTATGAATGAGTTGAATCTTCAACGTTTTTTAAAGACCTTGTGATGGGGGGACAAACAACAGCAAAGTCTCCTTCAGAAGACATTTCCTACAAGCAGAAAAAAAAATGGTTTCGGTTTTGGTTTTAGTCTCACCAGCTAGCATTTATTTAATTTTTAAAGCAAAAGGGTATTTGTGACACAAATTGTGACAAAAACTAAGTTTTTATTTCAGCAAGGTATCTATTTTTCTCTGATGGTGTTCAAATCCAGCCATTCACCGAATTCAATAAGCATTCTGGACTCTCAAAAAAAAAAAAAAAATCATGTTTAAGTGGCATCTGCACCGGTAAAAAATCCCAGACGAAGTGCCCTAAGGTGTATTGAGAGCCTTGTGCCACATGGGGGCTGTGTTACATTGGAAAAACCCACTCTGCAGGTATGCTCTCTGCTAAAAAGTCAAGTCTGAATATTTAAATGGTAGGAAGGGTGCTGGTGATTTTATTAATATTTAAGCAACACTTGCTTCCCCCTGTAAGAAGCAGGAGAAATATGGGGAGCCCCCTGACCCAGCCTAAGCATCAGTTCAAGAGCAAAAGTCAGTCACCTAAGAAGGGAGACATGATGGCAAGCTGGTGATGCTTACCTGCTTACTGCTTCCCACCTGGAAGGATTGTAGACCAAAATGATTGCAAATGTGTGCTTACCCAGAAAGCAGACACTTGTGTTGATGTACTCCCTAGACGTCTACAGAGGTGGGCCTTAGGAGTGCAGAGCTGAGGGGAATCACTGCTGCCCCTAACCTGGCTGTGGATAGGATGTAATTTTTCCAGCTTTTAAATTTTGAGGGGTTTTTCCAATTTTGAAAGCAGAACAGGACACTGGTGTGTAACAATTCTGGCTTCACTGGAAAGTTTGTTGCATAAACTGGGACTAACCTGCTTTAAACTGAACATCCAAAGGGCTTTGAAATGTAAAAGACTGTGCTTTTTTAGACTACAAAAAAAAATTCCCTTTTATAACAACGACAATGCAAAGAGATTTGGGAAGGCAGAACAGAGATAAAAGGCCTTTAATAAGAAGTGCTCCTCCACCCACAGCGTCCTTTTGTAGGCTTCAGAGCTTGGTTTCAAGATGACAACTAAAAGGGGTGGACAGATGGATCCACAGGGATCCCTTGATCCCTAAGGGAACTTTGTTCCCTCCCAGAGCTAGTTGCCTGTCTGCTCCCCACTCCATTTTGGGAGGCTCCTAGGCTAACCTAAGCCCATATTGCCCAACCCATCCTGCAAGGCTCTCTTACCCCACTCCCGCTTCCCCAACAGGCTCTGGAAAAGGAGCCCTTGTTCTCCTGGCCACCAGTCTCACCTGCTCCACTGGGACAGAGCAGGACTCACCACACGTGAACCCACCAAGAGCCAACATACATGACATGAACCTAGAGCTGCTGGTCTCAGATGCACAACTGCATGTGGAAGTGAAGATCTTCATTGCTGGAGAAAATTTCATTTTACAGACCAAAAACTATTTCAGTAACTAGATGTGTTGTCATTCCATGAAGTGGTACCTGACTTCCACACTTACCTGCAGAGCTTGAAAAGGAGCAGTTTTTTAGACACTCACTTCTTAAATTTTTTGTGTTTCTGAAAAGCAGTCAAGTTTGGAGTTCCCTGACAAAAATCACTTGTAGTGGAACATCTGTCAAAACTCTCCCAGCAGATTTGTGCAGGGTAGATTACTATGAGGTAGGTCAGCCCCACCTCTGCCCCTAAAGGTCACTAGCACAGCGCTCACATGTGTCGGCTACATAAGCTGGAGGGGTCATCATTGCTTTCATTTCACAGTCCATGCTCCCAGAGGGAAGGGAGGGGAGTTTGTGTCTAGGAGGTCTACACAGCCACCGATGTTCTCCCTTTCACACCTGGTGCTGACACATTGAAAGACTGGAGATTGCAGACCAGGGCACAAATAATCTCCCCATCTCTTGGGACCTTGTTCTCACTTTGTTTTTTGCTGCAGAGGAAAAGACAGATGCGGCCTCAATCAAGTCTGGTCATCAGAGATGGAAAAAGGCAGGACTTCATCATTCAAAAGAAGGCCACTAAATTTCCCTCCTCAAGATCTTTCCTTGGCATGCTGTGCATACACTTCCCCAGCACATCTACACCCAGGCTAGACTGTGGGAAAGCAGCTGATCTCTTAGTTACAGTCACTGAGCTCACGCCTCCTTGAACTTGCAAGATTTACAGTCAGTCAGCCTGTTCTGGGCACCAGGCAGCCCCTGTGGCCATAGCCCCTTCCCTCACTGGTAAGATGTGTTGCCCTTCCACCCAGCTGGTTTCAGTGGCACATACTCACCAGGACCTCACTGACACACCCTGCAACAGATCATTTCCAATGTGATGGCAAATATTCAACTAATTTCTTACAAGGCTGAATGCAAAGGCTTGCTGAAGGGATGGTATCTAGTGCAAAGAACTTGTTCCCTACACAACCTCTGCTGTCCCCAGCCCCACCTCACCCCCAGGCTCTCAGAGAAGAAGACTGGTGCAAAAGGAAAAAAGTGGTATTTACTCAAGGATAGATGAGAGACCTTGGTGTCTGTGACTCAGCAGGCGAGGAGTACAACAAACAAGCAAGGAGGCACAGTTAAACAGAGCAAAGCTGAGCCTTCATTCAAGGACGTCCTTAGACAGGCAGCCTCTCTAATAGCAACACATGCAGAACGAACTACAAAAAGCATTGGAGGGAAGGACAAGAACAGCTACCTGAACAAGTTGTTCATCCTCCCCAGCAAGTGCAGCCCTCCCTGTCCTGGCTACTATCTCCTGCTTTGACTAAATGTGTGACATCCTGGCTCTTGGGCTCTTCCTCCATGCTTTGTCACACCTGGAATGTGTCTGCTTCCCATGAATCCAGTCAAAAGTAACCACGGTCAGCTGTCTATCATAAGAGGGCAATACTGTCCCAGACACATCTTCAGAACAGGCTGCCTTTAATGCCCTGGCAGCTGAGGGCACAAGCCAAGTGTCCATACACTGTCTGCCAGGGCTCACCTTCACAGAGGGAGGTGGCAGTCACAAAAAAACCACCATCAGAAGCACAAGTCAAATGTTTCTGCTCTGCACCCGAGGGTACCACTTTGGAAGTGTAATAAAACAAAGTAGCTGGTACTGCAGGTTCTGACTCAGGGAATCCCTTTCTTTGGGTGGCTGAGGCTGCTTTACCACCCAGTATGGGTAAGGAATTGGTGTTCAGAGAACAGCTGTGTGAAGCACCTAATTTCCCTGATCCACAACCAAAGGTTAACCCTCAAGGGACCAACTCCTGTCCATAGCTCCATTTTGAAGCCCTTAGTTCTCCCAGACTCATCAGCATCCAGAACAGTGAGCCCCACATCTGAACTGCAGCAGCATTTACATCTGCTGCTAACAGTCTGCTCCCTGGTCTCCAGAATCCCCTTCACCAAACAAATCAAGAAGAGTTGCTCCTTAAACGTCTTCTCACAGTTTTATACATCTTGGTCATTTGCCTTTTTTCCCAGACTGATTGAGGCCTGACCTGCAAAGTCTTTCCTCATATGAAAGTACTTTCACATTTTCATTGACATACTTTAATTATCCTTTTCTGTATCTTTTTAGTTCTACCATGCCTTTGATTTCTGCATGCAATATTTCAGAACTGGGTGGAGTATCTGAGCAGGTGTAAGAAGGAAGAATTACTACAAAGACTAGCCAAGCTGAGAAGAGGTGAGAAGACAAAAAAATTAATAGTAAGAAGTGCAAACAGCTTCAGCTACTTTTGCCAGCACTTTGAGAGCTTGCTCCTACACCACATCCCACAGTCAACAGCTGTCTGCCTACATATGTAGTTCTGTGATAAAGACAAGTTGTTGAGCCTCAACAGACCATCACTGCGGGGGCAGAAGTGACTCAGTCAAGAAAAACAGAGTAGTGGCTAATTTTAGAAGGACAGTCTCTAAACAGCACCAGCATTGAAGGAATGAATTAACAAAGTCCAGAAGGGCCGGAAACTGCGCTAGGTTCTTCAAGCATAGACAGTTTACTTTCATCCTTAGCAAATATATATTGAAAAAGTGGCATTGCAATAACACCATCAATTAACTTTTAATTAAAGGCTGGACTTTTGCCTTTCATCTGTTCTGTCCTGATTCCAAAGAGATCATAATCTCATATTGAAGTTAATCCACATCAGTGCATGCCTAATTTTACTGAAGCAATAAACATCAGACGGCCAGCTTCTCCCTCTCATCAGATCCTAAGTCATCAAAACTCATATACATGGCATTTGTTTCTGAAAGAGAAGTCTTCACAGCATCAATGCTTGAAGTTTAAGAGCTTCATTGCCTGATAACTGTGTCTCCATTCTTTCACAAAGGAGAAGGTGGAACAAAACACCATATTCTCCTTTGGTCACAGCTGAATCCATGTTGCTAAAGCATCTTTCTGGTTTTGCCCTCTGTATCCACTAAATACTTTTTAATGTGCAGTTCCTCCCAGGAGAAAAACATCTGAACAGCACATTATGCTGATTATACAAGAAAGGCAAGTGAGTTTAAAAATGAAGCAAGGTGTCAAAAATCTGCAAGCAGCAATAAAAGACATGTAAATACTGACATGCCAGGAATCACTTGCTAGGGCAACTGGGGCCTCTTCCATCATTTTGCAATTTGGACAACAGCACGAAATGCATATCATGTAAGATCTATCCCACTAGAAAGCCTGTCCCTCCTCCAGCCTCTTGACGTGCTCTGGAAAGCCAGCTGGCCTTGGGGAGCTCACCTGCTTGATGGGAATGACGAGGAAGGCGCCGCCACCCCCGCACTCGGTCACCACCGCAATGAAGGTGGGGTTCACGGCACAGAAATAGTTGTCATGGACACTGAGGGTGATGGGCACGCAGTCATAGCACTTCTCCTTGCTGGCAGGTTTGCCGTACACGTGGCGGAACTTGGAGCTGCGGTACTGCGGCTGCCACGACATCTGCAAGGGGACAAACACAGCGTAAGGACAGGCCATCCTGGCAAGGCTTGCAGAACCCCACTCCCCTCTCCCCACCACAGGCTCACCCTCCCCGCTTGGGCTGCTCACACCAAGCAAGCGGTATCAGACAGCAAGCGGTAGACACAGTTTTCTCTGGTGTTCACCCCTTTGCCCTAACCTTGTTGCACATCTCTGATGGAGAGAGGAGAGTGCAGGGAAGAAATGATAGCTCTCGGCATCACCAGCCAGCTGCGCTGGGCATGTGCCAGCAGTCCCTATCGCTGGGACAGGGCCACATGGCAGCAGGTTAAGAGGAGATGAATTCTGGTAGGATAGAGCTCTGGAAGCATGAAAAATACAACATACAACTGGGCAAGGAAAGCCTGAAACATGGTGAGTGAACAAGCCAGTCTGGATGCATGCTGAGTTTAGCCCTCAGGTGGTTTAGGACCAAAAATTTTTCTTCCATTTTGCTCACATGAATGGAGAAGTTTGACAAATCATAGGAATAGTTACAGTCACCTGTTGATGTTTTTTCCACTGACAATTATGTTCTGCATGTCTGGTTTATAACTGCTCTACAGCCCTCTGACAGACAGCATTTTAAATGGTGTTTAAATGACATACATAAAGCATGCTAAACACAATAATCCCTTCTCAGAGAGAGCAGTGAGGCTTAATGGAACTGATGTAACATTTCATAAAATCACAGAGTCACAGAGTCCTAGAATGGTTTGGGTTGGAAGGGATCTTGAAGACCACCTAGTTCCAACTCCTTGACATAGGCAGGGACACTTGCCACTAGATCACATTGCTCAAAGCCTTATGCAAACCAGCCTTGAACACTGTCAGGGATGGGGCATCCACAGCTTTTCTGGGCAACCCGTTCCAGTGTCTCACCATTCTCACAGTAAAGAATTTCCCCCTAATATCTAAGTTTTCTCTCTTTCAGTTTGCATGCATTAGTCCTTGTCCTATCACTACAGTTCCTGACAAAGAGTCCCTCTCCACCTTCCCTGTAGAACCCTTCAGATACTGGAGGGTTGCCATGAGGTCTCCACTCAACCTTCTCTTCTCCAGGCTGAACAGCCCCAACTTTGTCAGCCTGTTGTCACAGGGTCCTGTCCTTTTAGCAACTTCATGGCTGTCCTCTGGGCTTGCTCCAGCAGTTCCATGTCGTTATTATGTTGGGGCCACCAAAACCACATGCACTGTTCCAGGTGGGGTCTCATGAGAGCAGAGGGGTAGAATCCTGTCCTTTGACTGGCTATTTCCAAATAGGAAACTACCAATGTTGGTCAGAAAAGGTAATTAAGACTATTAAATCCTGCTCCTCCCACAGGATTTAGAGAGCAAAAGGCATATGGTAAGTGTAGTGAGAAGATTCTACTGCCCAAAGGAAAGGAAATGCAGATCAGGCAGAAAGATTATGGGTGAGGGAGCACCTCATACAATAGCTGAGAATATGGGCAAACACTGGGAGAGGGAATGATTTTGCCCCATATTGACCTCTTTAATGTGCATTTGGTGAACAGTACTATCAGCGATGCTGGATCAACAATACTCCAATTTGACAAGGGAAGCCAATGAAGTAGCTTTTGTGCTAGAGCAAGTCTTAGACAGCTCTCTCACAAAGCTGAAGGGTGAAGGGAAGTATGCATGCACTGAATGGCAGGAAGCCAAGTGCATCATCACCTGACAAGCAGAGGTCTGAGCAATTCTAAACCAAAATGTCCACATTGCTGGCATGGTATTGCATCCTCCTGAGATGACTATTGAAGGCTAAGAAACTGTACAGCTCAAGCCTGGGCAGTCCAGCTGGAGCTTTACAAGCACTCATCAACACAAAGATCCACAAAGCCCACATTCTGTGTCACACTGGAAGATTTAGGCTATGAACAGTACTAGGACACAAGTTCTATCCTATTTCCTGCCTCCTCCCAATCTACTGACACAGCTCGGGGCCAACCCCACCTTGGGCAAATACATATGCCTGTAACAGTCCTGGAAGATCACCAGTTGCTTTCACAGCCATCTTTGTTGCTCTCTTCTACTTTAGTATGTTTTACCTATGTTAACCCTGCGTTTGTCCATATTTTTAACTGAAAAAATTTCTTCTGCAGAAAATATTAGGCGCAAAGAATCTTTGATACAGTGAGAGCTGCCTGTCCCAAATAAAAATAAAGAAATGCAAGTTATTTGGAAAAGAAAGCAGCAATCCTGAAAGCTGTCTTGGAAGAAGGGATGTTCACAGACAGAAGGCAAGTTGAGGTTATATACCACTGGGTAGCTCCCCAAACAAACCCAGAGGTGCAGTGTTCTCAAACAATTTCACACTCATTACAGCCTTAGTGGTTAGTTTTACTCACACTGGAAGGGGGAGGAAATCACTGTATTGTCCAGAAGCAGAAGTTGCTTCTTACAGAAGTACTTTATCTTTCCAAAAGGAAATTAATTGCCTGGCTGCAAGGAACTTCTAGCTACACTGCTTTTGAGTTGGGAGAAAGTGCGTAGTCTGAAGTTTCAAGGCTCTCCTGGAGAAAGGAATCACCAAGCACACAGGAGCAATTATTGAGAAAGCCAGGACTCTTCACCTAAGGAAGTTCAGAAGGATCTTATAAATGCATACCAGTATCTCAGAAGAGGTAGCAGAGAAGACAGAATCAGACTCTCCTCAGCAGTCCCCAGCAACGGGACAAGAAGCAATGGGTACAAACTGAAACTCAGAAACTCCATTTATATGCAATGGAACACTTTTTCTCTGTGAGGGTTGTCCAACACTGGCACAGATTATGGAGTCTCCATCCTTGGAGGTATGGTCCTGGGCAACATTTCTGGTTGACCCTGCTTTGAGAAGAAGGGTTGGACTAGATGATCTCAAGGGATGCCTTCCAACCTCAACTATTCTGTGATCCTGTGATTTTAGGGCCTCTGGATCTCAGCCATGTGTATCTTGCACTGCCCTAAAAATGCCACTGCCAGCATACCAAGATGCACACCCACAGAGGCAGACTTTGAACCCAATAAACCTGAAGTGTACCTTGCAGGCTCAACTTTCTCACCTGTTCCTCTGACAGGAAGTGATGACAACACATTACTTCCTCATTCATGAAAAATGCTGTTTGGAGAGGCAGCCACTTCCAAAACAGTGCAAAGAGCAACTGGTATAAGGAATGGGGGGGAGAAAGTGATGAAAAATATACCAATATTTTGTCAGTAAGACAGGATTGGTTTTACATTGCAAAAACTGGCACTATCATCTCCAAATAATTAAAAGGCGGATTTGTGCATTTTATGATGTCCAAAATTTAAATGTTTTGCATGATCCCTTAACAATATGCTTTCCTTGAATGTTTTTTTTACTAATGCCATTAGCTTTCTCCCTGAACTGGAGGGTTGGCCCCAGTGTAGAGGGTCTGTCCCTGCACAGACTGAGCTATGTAAACCCATATAGGCAGAGCCCAAGGTCCTGAAAATCCTGTGTGTGAGCATTGGTTAAGGCCTGAAGCCAGAGCTGAGGGATCTCCAGCCCACCTCAGCTGCTTGTGGGACAGCAAGATGCCAGGGGGGCCCACAGCAGGTGCATGCAGACCACCCCTGCACATTGGGCAGCACACATGAACAGCATATTCGGAGAGGCAGCTGGAACTGAGGTCTGGGTCCTCTTCTCAAAGAGTGAGAAGACCTCCCTCATTTGCTTCTCAGGCCTCTGGTGCCAGCACATGGACTGATCCTGAACTGACAAAAGGGTAAAAGTGACTGATGAAGGGATCACTGACCCTCTGCCAGCTTAGCATAGACCCTCTTTGCATCCTGGAGAAAGAAGGAAGGTGGCATAGCCTTTGCAATCCAGGAATCAGCCTCCTGCCTTCCCTCCCCATCATCCTGACCTAAGTCCAGTATTGCCATTCTCCCTGTGGGGGAGGGGAGAACTGAGATGGAGGGAAACAGTGCAGATAATACTACTGTTCATGTATTTCTAACCATACAGCTGATGTAAAGACAGTGTTTAGCAATGTCCTCTCACTCAGCTCTCAGAGACCAAGTCCTGGGACCTTGAGGTTATCATTACTATCTCTTCCAGCAAGGAACATTAAGTAGATCTTTTCCTGAAGCTGCCAAGAGTTCCTGGAGTAGGATACAGAGATCCCTGCAAGTACTTCTCAGGTGTCTGGTTGGCTACCAGCTTTTTCAGGCTGGACAGTGTTTCCAGACAGCTTCTGCTTATTGAGATGTGTAACCCTAGCACTGGAAGCACATCTCATGAAAGAATACACAGTACTTCACATAAAACAGAGTAAAATACATCCATTTGCTTCAGAATTCCTCACTGCTGGCATAATGAGAGGAAGCAGCTCCTCTGCTTCTGTAAGCAGGATAATGCAACTATAAGAGACAAGGACACACGGTTTAAAATTATTTCTGTACCGTCTCACTGTAGGCATTTCTGGGTCTTGACTCTAAAAGAACAATGTAACATGGACTACTGAGAGGCAGATCTGATTGTGAGGAGGGTCAACTACAGAGCAGAGGAAACTTCATGAAAGCTTGATGTAGCAAGTACAGTCAGCAACAGGTCATGCAAGGAAGAGAGGAAGAGCAGAAGGGAATCAACCACGAATATGTTGCTTGGTTCTCCTTTTTTTTTTTTTTTTTT
>VZRF01010867.1:166844-198352 GCA_013396875.1 Vireo altiloquus
TTTTTAAGACAGAGCCATATTGTCCTTGGCTCAGCAGTTGGATCTGAAACTGTAAGACAAAAAAGCAAAGCCTTAGTAAATCTCAGCCCAGGGCTCAGAACTGGTGGGATTTTTCTTTCTGGCATCTGAAAGGGTGCCTAGAGAACCACTGAGGTACTTTGAAACCCTCAAGCACAGCCTCCTCAGATCTTTGGTGCTTACCAAACATGACCATCGAAATGACCTCTAAAATACAGGCAGTTAAAGACTGAGAATCCAGTTCCACCACTTGTCTTCAGAAATACAATGCAGTAGCACTGAAGGGACTTTGCTCTGCTTCAGCTCTCACTCTTTGACAAGGCTGTTTATGAAAAGTTAGCTTTTCATGACTCACCTGCAAAACATGATTGCAGATGTCTTAGCTCTTGCCAAAGAAGTGAGGTCCTAGAAAGGTTGTGAAGCCTAAGGATGTCTGGGATGCCTTGGGTTTTAAATTTTATATTTTTCAAATCCTGTACTGACTACTGTGTAACTCTGAAATTTCTTGTAGCCTGTTAACTTCTGCTCTCTCATGCTAGGTAGACATAATAAACCCTCTCCAGGCTTGCTCTTCAAGGACATCCAGACCATCCTAGGCCCAAAAAGTATAAACCAAAAGCCTCTGAGAGTGGGGCAAGTTGGGGAAATTACATCATTAACTGAAACTTTAATTGGAGAATTCACCCTGATACACAAATGAACCAAACTTATAGAAGAAGAACTCATGACTGGTAGTGCATCTTGGGATCCACTGGGACAGTAGCCTCTGGACTCCCCAGGGTGTACCTTTGAAGGCCCTTCTAATAAATATCTACCTTTATTCTCTTATTCCTGTCTTGTCTCTGTTTTTTAGGGGGTCGCTTCAGGCATCATCTGCATCACTTAGATGCAGTGTTGGGAGAGCCATGCTGTCGCATATTTATTACTCTTGAGGAAATGTTGGACAAAACAAACAGGCATATGCTGTGGTGGCCCCTTTGGGCCCCACAGAGCTGGTTCGTGCCCAGGATGCTGTTTCTTCTCAATCTCTCATGTCGGGGAAAAAATAACAAAGACTTCATTGCTGCTTCAGGTTGTTTATTCTATGTTATCAAACGTTCAGGAACACAGTGTCTCCACTGTGTCCAGGTGCCAAATGGCTGACAAGACCTGGTGTACAGAGATTATATAGTTTTATCATCAGATAGGAAAGTTCTACGTATATTGTTTCTAAATCCAGTAACTATCAATACTGTTAGCATGTCTCTTCTAAACTAAATTCTTTCTACCAATTACTACATGATAGGAACTGAGGTCACAGAAAGAGGAAGAAGGAGAAGAGGGAAGAAGAAGGACAAGGGACCGACACCCAAAAATCTCCATCTTGGTCCCATAGTAATACATGAGGGTATTCCTAAAACTACAAACCCATTTTTCTGTGGCACATCAAACATCCAGCTTTTCATTTCTTTGGTGCTTGCTGATCACCCAGAAGTGGGGGCAGTTTTTCCCAAGGGCTCAGTTCCCTGGCAAAGCCTTCTTGTGGAGCTTTGGTGGTGAATCTCATCCCCAGGAGAACAGGCAAAGCTGTTTGACTTTGCTGGACATATGCATGTCCACCTGACTGAACATGTGCTTCACCATAGGCTAGCATGTTCCCAGTTTTCCTATTGCATCCTACTTAGTCTAGGATTACAGATTTGCCTGCACCATTGTATTGGTTTTGCATGGCCTGGTTTTGGTGTAGCAGGGGAACTACAAGGGTGGCTTCTGTGAGAAGCCACTGGAAGTTTGTTCCATGCCCAGCAGAGCCAATCCCTGGCGGCTCCAAAGATGGACATGCTTCTGGCCAAGGCAAGGTCAATTAGAAATGATGGTAATGCCTCTGTGATAACAGATTTAAGAAGAATTCAAAACAAAAAGGGGTTGCAGAGTTGTAATTGTGGCCAGAGAAGAGTAGAACATGTGAGGAGAACAACTTGCAGACACCAAGGTCAGTGAAGAAGGAGAGGCAGGAGGTGCTCCAGGCACTGGAGCTGAGATTCCTCTGCAGGTCGTGGTGCAGAACATGGTGAGGCAGCTGCGGCCCTGCAGCCCATGGGGATCCATGGGGATGCAGAGATCTACCCACAACCCATGGAGGAGCCCCACGCTGGAGCAGGTGGATGCTTGAGAGGAGGCTGTGACCCTGTGGGAGACCCATGGAGAGAGGGGCCCTGCTCCCAGGCTGGAGCAGCCTGACTTTGGAGGACTGCATCCTGTGGAAGAGTGACCCTCACTGCAGCAATTTGAGGGGGACTGGTGCCCATGAGATGGACTCAAGTTACAGCAGTTCATAGGGAGCTCTTGCCTATGAGATGGAGACACCTTCGAGAAGTTCATGGAGAACTGTTTCCTGTGAGAGGGACCCCAGGGTGCAGCAGGAGAATGACTCCTCTCCATGAGCAGTGGGATGAATTGACCATAATCCCCATTCCCAGTTTCCTTGCACTGAGGAGGTAGACTGGAAGGAGGGAGGGGTAGACAGGGAGGATGTTTTTAAGGAGTTATTTTACTTCTCATTACCATGTTCTGATTTTGTTAGCAATAAATTCACTTTGTATCTCTAAGTTAGTCTGTCTTGCCCATGATGGTATTTAGTGAGTGATCTCTCCCAGTCCTTAATCTAAACCCAGGAACCCTTATTTAAATATTCTTTCCTCTGTCCAGCTGCAGAGAGGAGTGAGAGAGCAGTTTTGGTGGGTGCCTCGCATCTGGCCTGGGTCAACCCACTACAACCATGCATGACATTTGTGAATTCTGGATGAATTTACCTTGATCCCGGACAAAACAACCACATGGAAAAAGTGAAATATGTTTGAGGAAACCCAGACATAGAGTAGCCTAATCTAGACCAAACTGAAAGCACCCTCTACTCTAGCACTACAGTCTTTTGTGAAAGACTCCCAGCAGCAGAGTCATCCCCAACAGTATAAAAACTCAAAACTTTGTCAACACTTTATTCTACCATTCCCTATCTTTGATATCCTTAGTGGTTTTGATATTCTTAGTGGTTTTGATATGCCTGGCAGTGCCAGGAGCAGACCAGGAAATTATTTTCCTTACATCCTGGGAAAGGCCTGAAAGAAGATTGATGGGCACTTTATCTCCTACAAATACCAGTTCTTGGGTGCGGCTCCACACACTGGAGGTGTTAATGCAGTTAATGGTTTGAGCTGAAACTTCTCCCATTGTAGGAGGTGACCTCTCCAACACACACTTCTGGACTGCTTGTGGTCTGGCACCTTCAGCCCCATTCACGAGCTGCTTTCTCTTGCTCTGAGCAGAAAATTAATGTGGGGGGAGGATGGGAATTGGAGGTTGTGAAAACACAAAGCAAACAAACAAAAGACCACAACAACCAATCGCAAAACTCATCCAAAAATCAGAACAAGACACTTGAGCAGAATCAGATCATAAAAAGTATCTGATGCAGATTAAAAAGAGCACGAATGATAGGGGTCACATCACATCTGGAAGGAGGACAAATAGAGTGTTTTGGCAGCAGCTCACACAGGGAAGTAGAGCCAGGCAGTGTCAGTGTCACCCCAGGAAAGAAGTAGCTATGAAGCAAGAGCTTGCCTCATTCCCCTATGAATAGACATGCACATCTCCAGCTATGATGGCACTAGAACACTTGGGAGCCAGACCTCAATGCATCCCGCTGCTGACTGCCAGGAAGGTGACTCATTTTTCTACTTCCCAGGTTCACAGAGCAGGACTGTGAGGTATCCACCTGCCAAACAAACACCAAGGGCTCAGCATCGTGACCCCTTCAGAGCCAAGAGTGTTCACTGCCACCCATGCTGATTCAACAACGAGCTTAGTGCTGGTGACAATTTTTCACGGACTTTATAAAAGGGGAAAGGCTGAACAACCTCACCATTTACCAGCCTGGATGTTCTCTGTGTATTTTCTTTCCTGCCAGGCATATTCCCTATTCTGAAAACACCAGCAAGAAATACGATAGACTGGGTTTGTGCTCAAGTACCAAGCCATGGCATGAGTTGTCTGTATTTCCAGGACAGAAACAATATGTAACAAGTGTGTAGACAAGAGGATGCTATATACTGCGTGCTCTTGCTCCACTCCACTGGCCTGCACTGGGACTTCTGTTCAGCTTGTGCTTCAATCACCAGCAACATGAACACTAGACAAAAGGCCTCAGCTCTGGGCACTGCTCTTGAGGATGTGTCAAAGAGTTAGAGGAGAATTCAGGGTAGAGCTCTATGGACCAGTGATCAAAGGGGTGAGATCTGCTAAGAAATCCTAAAAACTTTGGGGTGGAGATGAAGGAGGGAAGCCACGACAGTAGGCTTTGAACAGAACAAGTTGGTACAAGGACAATATAAATCATCTGCTTTCAAAATCTAGGGGAGACAAGAGAGTCAAAAGACATATGTTTTAACTGCATCAAAGAAGCTTCCAATTAGGCAGCAGCAAAACTTTTATCAGTCATAGGAGTGGGAGAGAGAATGGCATTAATCTCTCCTGGCATTTCCCAGGCAGATTCAATAAAAGCCTAGCAATGACAACAGAGCTACAGCTGCTCCTGATTCGGACAGAAAACAGACTCACAAAGATGTAAGAGAAATCAGATAATAATTTTAATTTCATGTGCAATAAGTCTGCTATGTCCGGAGTGTGGCAGGACTGTACACCCACTCATCCTGGCTGCACTAACCCACTCAGAAGTGCACCCAGTACCTCCATTTTAAGCAATTTTCAGTTGCAGTACTTAATGCCAAAATTTCAATTTTTAACACCCAGGGATAAAGCAGCTGAATCAGATATAGCTACTTGAGAACAATGTGCTTCATTATGCTACCAAGAGCTGTGCTGTAATTCAAGCTCTTTAGCAATGGCCATCATTCCAACCATTAACTGGCCAGAGTAGCTCCTTCCAAATATATCATTCTTCAGGGTTAATATTAAGAGTGGTACAACGGTACATGAAAGCCAAAAGTTTAATCTCAGTTTGTTTGTTTGACACAGAGTTTGAGCTGAAACCTTTTCCATTGCATTGTAAAAACAAGTAGGCCCTATTTCCTTGAGGTTAATCTCAGCAACTCTGTGAGACTGCAAAAAGGACTTGTAGAGGGACAAGACCACCCTGTCCAGATACGGACCTGAAGATAATGGTGAGAAAAAGGGGTGGCACCTTCAAAACAGATCACATGAACATCACAGTACAGGAAAGAAATGGATACATAAAAGCATTCAAAGTGGTACAAAACACCACCTGGAGAACTCACAGGAGCTGAACAAGTCCAGTGGGCACAAGAAATTTCTCCTCTTGGCTAGGCCACATGGAGCTTCTTCAGGAAGGTGTCTAAGGTCTCTGGCACCAGAAAGTTTTTAGGCTAACCAGGCCGGAAATCACCTTCCTGTTTGCAGAGAACTGTTCTCGGTGCCCAGAGCTGCCCATGGCCCATCCCAACACCATCTCCATGGGACCAGGCTCCAGATATGAACTACACCTGCTCTCCACCTCTTGCAAAGCAGGCGGCAGGCAGCACCCAGCATGCATCCACCCAACACACATCCATTGAGACACAAGTCCTCGGCCCCTTCTGTCCCCCATGCCAACACTGGTCAATGTCTCACTGATTGAAGGCTGCAGAGGGAGGAGAGGCTCACAGCTGACTCCAGCAACACAAATCTGGCGCCATTCTACTCCATCGACTGTAAGATATTCAAAGCCTTTCTTTACACGTTTCATACAAACTAAGCCAGTACAAGCACAAGATCACTGCCTGCAGAGTATCACATTAGATGAGTCTTGTGAGTCTCTCACAAGACTGTATTACAGTTTTGGCATGGAAGCAGGGCACATAAAGGCTGTGTGGATTGCAGAAGCAGCACTCAATTAAGCCAATGCAGTGCTTTTAATCCAAATAACAGTTTGTAAATTCTAACAGAAAGCTCTCCAGCTATGTCTGCTCTTTGATCGCTGCAGTAGTGTTTCACAGATTTCACAGAATATTCTGAGTTGGAAGGCACCCACAAGGATCATCAAATCCAACTCTTCATTGAGTGGCCCATACAATCCAGAGATCAGGAACAAAGACAGGCAGTCTGTCTCTCTGTTGCTTACCTGAAGGCAGAGAACTGAAAAGCTTTCTGTTAGAATTTACAAACTGTTATTTGATGTTTTAACTCTGTTCAGGAGACTGGAATCTGGCACAGCATCTCCTGAAAGGACTTCAAACTTGCACCCTTTCCCCATCCAAACCCACAATAAGATGCTTACACTCCTTAGAACACCTGGGCTCAGAGCCTTCCAGTTCATAGTGCACAATGGTTCCATTGCACAGATCCATCATGTGTATGGTACATGCCCTGTGCCAAACAATTGTTTTCTGTTCTCTTGTGCTGCACACCTCTGAGCAGGGTAGAAACACGTGCCAAAGAATTAATAATGGTTATATTTGCTTCACGCTCCCCCAGCTTCATGCAAGAAGTCTCCCTTCCCCTCGAGACCTGTTCTCCACATGGCCTGTGTTGTATTCCTGCAAGAAAGCTGCCCTGGCATTGGGAGACACAGGCTGAAATCCAGCCAGACCTCTGGACACCTAGTCCTAGTGCACTCCTGGGGAAAGCACATAATATGACAGTCTACCAAAAAAACATTTAAGTACTGTTTTCGATTGTTCATAGGCAGGTTTTGAAACTCTACCTATACCTCTTACTTGCGACTCTGAAAAGCACTTCAGATGTTCAGCTGATCTAGCCTGACAAGTTGTACTCTCCTTCTCCTGTGTCCTTACTGCCAGGGAACCAAGAGAACTTGCAGTTCTGAAAGACTTTTCAAGTCTCAATCTCTTGAAAGTTAGAGGTAATTTGAAAAGCAGAGAGGCCAACAGAAAAAAATACACTCTACCCTTACTCCTTCTCTTGTATGCAGGGTCAAAAGAGATAAAAATGGGAGAAAAGAAGGAATGCACATGCTAATAAGGGGGCTTTTGAAAGTTATAATGAGCATTTCAACCTCAAATGGCATTAAAACTTCATTTCCCGTTTCACCTTCTCTTTTGGAATGCTAAACTTGTATTGCACAGGTAATGCCTTTTCCTTTCCAGCCTTATAATTCCTAAGTGATGTTTCTATGGCCAAAAAACCCAGAGGGGTAGCCTTCCAAGTCTTTTGAGAGAGCTGTTTGCAAGCATCCAAGGAGAATGCCACAAGAGATTCAAACTTCCAACCTCATGCAAAAAAAGCAGATGGAATGTGGTACAGGGATATACAGCTAAGAAAGTCCTGAAAAGATACACATCCTCTTCTCAGTCCTCTATGACCAGTTCATGAAATAAAATCTTTACCTGCACTCAGCTCCAAGTAATAAAATCAAACAGAAGTAAGAATCACTGTCATACCCAGAATCTGCCTAGATGCATTATTTTCTTTGGTCCCCTCTCTCCTTCTTTCTTGAAGTC
Organism: Vireo altiloquus; assembly: GCA_013396875.1. Classification (NCBI taxonomy): domain Eukaryota; kingdom Metazoa; phylum Chordata; class Aves; order Passeriformes; family Vireonidae; genus Vireo; species Vireo altiloquus. Next base: position 174,317 of record VZRF01010867.1, read on the forward strand.
ATCCATCAGTTTCATCCATTTTATCCTTCTCCTGTCCTGCTAAAATATCTCTCCTCCCCTCCACTTTTCTTCCACACTGCTTATTCCCTCAAAATTCATTCCTCCCCATCCAAAAATGAATAATGTATCTTGATGCCAAAATGCAAGAAGAGTCACTCTGGGAGATCCAAAAAGCCCTTTCAGCTATCTTGTCTCTGCCAATGACAATTAGACGATGCTTACATCCAGCAGATGATGAGAACAAGGTGTATATGAAGCCAGCTTCAGTACTGCCTCACATCGAACACCAAGCTATGTATTGGAAATAGGGGATATTTTCCCATTCCCCATACCCCATGACTTGTAGAAAGGAAACAGTTAAACACATCATTTTAAATAAGGCAATTAATATATAATGAAATATTGCCGAGAGCCAGCTACATGCACTGTAAATTTCATGACATGGCTCCATACGGAGCAAACTGTACAAGAGAGCTCCATAAAAAGTACCTCTTCTCTCCCCACTCTGCTGCCCCTACAAGAGATTTATGTTGAAGCAGAAAGACATGTGCTACTTGCTTCCAAACCAGGCTTCTGCATTCTTCATGCAGGTACAGGGTCCTGGTTTCAATGTCTCTGCTCTAAACAGACAGTTGTCCCATCTCCTGATCAGAGAGGTGTGATGCTTGCTGCATCTTGCTTCCTGATGAATGTCAGCAAAAGAACATCTATCTGCTAAGCAGGCTGCTCCAAAGCTTTCCGCCCTTGCCTAGCCAGCATCACGGCACAGCTGGGAAGCAGTGCTGTACATACCTCACACCAGCAAGGTAATGTGTCTTACACGTCCTGCAGGAGACATCTGTCACCTGCATGGACACACTAGCAAGACTCACATAAAAGCACCTTCACTGGGATAAGACTGCTTTTAGCAGCTGACTAACCAACTAAGACAACTAAGTCCCAGATCCACACAGCTGTTTTGGCAAACAAAAATATATCACATAATTGTATTTCCTCTGAATAATGCTATTAATGCTTCTTTCACAGGGCAAAGATCTCTCTCTCCGGGACCTGGTACTGCAACCCTGCACCTGTGGTTAAGCAAGAGCATTCAAAGAGGCATTGAAAAAAATGGTGTGCAGAGGAACTTTTCACTTCCAGACAGCTTTAAAACCTTCAACTTCACATTGCTCCAAATGCATTCCTCACCCTATATTCTCGCCTTATGCAAAAAGGCTTCTGGCTGCAACCCTGATAGGAGCACAGTGATCACAAAGCAAGCAAGCAGTGAGAAACGTGTCTTTTTGTTGTGTTAGTCTGCAGGTGCCACTTTTTACTACAAGCAAACAGTGCAATTTCCCATCCCATGTGTCCTCATTTGCCACCAGCTTTCATGACAATGAAAAGGGCTTCATTAGAAATAGCAGAATGGGAAACACATTCCTCTTGCTAAATCAAGTATTGTAGTAAGGTATAGTTTTCTTCAAGTAGCATGCACTCATCCCAAAATTGTTTTGGAAGATAGGACAGACTCGTGCGAACACGGACCAGGCTAAGGCATGAGCAGTCAGCCCACTGGAGCACAGTCCAGGCATCATTTGCTCTTCCCCACACCAATATTATTCCCAGGCGATTTAACCAGACCTCATCCTGTTCCCACTCTCCTCTTTTCCCTTTCATCTGATGTAGCAGTAAGGGACAGCTTTATCAGAGGTGCAAGTTAACTCTCTGGCTAAGAGAAAGACCATCCTCAGTGACATACCAGTGTGGCTGCAGCTTTCTCCAGCTGCACCTTGCAAACTCCCAGAAGGGAGACTCCCTCACTTTCCTGGTGCCCTGCACCACCTTCTTTAGGCTTAGCTACCCTCACAGACTTCTGCACACACTCTCCATGCATGACCTGGAGAACCAGCAGAGCAGGGAGTACTTCAAGGAACACCTGCCTCTTTCGTCCAGAGAGGAGTCACCAGCAGCCAGAGGGAAGCCAGTGGGGTTGGGCTTGTGACACTTTAATCACAGAGCTACTAATTATATGGGCGTACTCCCAAATACCAAGTCCTATGCACCACCAGGCAGGTGGGGAGGCAGTCCCTGGTTTGCAGCCCGCGAAGAAACTAAAGGAAATCCCCCAAAACACTAAGGTAATTACTTTGACAAGACATCATTTTGCTTCATTGGTCTGAGACAACCCTTCTCTCGACCTTCTAGCAGCTCTTGCTTCCCCATAAGGAAGGTCTATATCATAAAGGCAAATGCTCCTCTCTCCTGTCCTCTCCTGCTCGGTGACACCTTGTTTATAATAAGATCTGCCCATGAGAACGTACATCAATAAATCAAGGCCAAGCCCTCAATACAGCCATCCAAACTCTGTGTTGAAAGGGTCATGCTGTCCCTTCTCATTTTAAGCATTTCTTTTCTTGGGTTGTGAAAGCTTTCGGATAAGGCTGTGTGCAATACACTGCTGTCCCTATGGAGAAAATATTGCTAAGAGCTGATCTTGGAGACAAGCATTTAACAAATTATCTGTTCCAACACTTAGCAGTGGTACTCCATGGACCACCTTCCAGTCTTCTGGTACTGAGGAGGCTGCTCACTCATGAGCCAGGAAGATGCATGTGTCACAACAGATCTCCAGCTTTTCAGCTCCTTTCTTAAAGGAAATGTGAACTTTTATTTTGCCCTGAGAAGGCAGAAAGCATAAATACTAACTGTAACTTTCTTGTGTCTCTGGTAGTAGTTCCAAGCACAAATGAGGATGTTTGTTGCAAAGGAGCAATAGAAAAAGCGGCAGGGACACTGGAAAGACTGAGGCATTGAAAGCCTTCTTCAGTCTTTACTGTTAAGATCAGTCTTCTGGCACCCTGGAGCCCTGAGAGATGACGAAAATGCAAAGCAAGGAAGACTGACCCTTGCTGGACGAAGATCAGGTCACATAACATTTAAACAGAGTGGATATGGACGAGGGCTTGATGGAATGGACCTACAGGAGCTGAGGAAACTGGCCTGTGCTGTTGCAAGGTTGTCTTGTTGTTCTTTGAAAGCTCATGGCAATGGGGTATCTATAGTCCCCAAGGACTGGCAGAATATAAGCGTCACCCTTAGCTTCAAAAGGGTAAGATAGAGGACCCAAGGAACCACTCTGTTTAGCCTGAGCTTGATCAGAGAGTTAAATGTTAAAAGGAACTTTTAGACTTTGAGGGTGGTCACACACTGTGCCTGTGTCAGACACGGGGTGCTGGAGTCTCCATCCTTAGATACTCAAAACCCAACAACACAATGCCCTGAATCTGCTCTGAGCTGGCAGTGGACTAGGTGATCTCCAGAGGCCCCTCCACCCTCAGCCATGCTATGACATTGTGAAATCTGCACTGATCTCAAGGGAGAGGGTCCCGAGCAGACCCAGTGAAAGTAGACCAGAACTTTTTGTGTGCATCCAGTGAGAAGAAGACAGGATATCCCTGTTATACAACACTGCCTGCGAGGGACTCATCAGATGGGCCACGCTCAGGGGAAGGAAAACAAGCAGCAACTTAAACAGATGACATAAAGCAACAAAAATAGCTTGACCACAGCATAAACTCTCTCATTCAAGACCAACTAGATGAGGAACAGGCAGATTAGAAGGTTTTCTGGGGAGGCTGGAAGGAGAATGACATCGAAGTAGAAAAAAGTGGAATTTGGTAGATTTGCAGAGAAAAGTGAGAAAGATGGAGAGTTAATCCAGCTTTTGTAAACCCTTGCCAGGTTTCACAAGCCAGACTGCACTAACAAAACCCAAAGTCACCGTGACAGGGTAGATTCAGATTCCAGTACTATGACAGTCCTTCCCCACAGTGATAAGGCAGCATGAGGTTAGCAAGAAGGTCCTCAAATGAGTAAGTGGTTTGTGAAAAATGGGAAACACCTCCACTGGAGTGCTGCAGGCTTCAGTTCAAAATAGATTTTCACTATGATGTTTACACACCTACATGTCTTCCAGGAAGCATATTTTTGTGGAGCAGAAGCAAATCATCATAGGTCTTGTGAGTCCATCTTTTGTCCTGTCCTTTTCATTCATTTTTCTACATTCTCCCCTAAGGACTTTTTTTCCAAAACTCTCAAGCAATGGAGAGACCATCATCATCCTGCTAAACTTAACCTAGCAGGCAGCTGTCTTTACAATTATGCACTTTTTCTCTGCTGTCAAAATTAAATCTCCTTTTGTGCAATCGGTGTCCCTTGCTTCTTATTGTATTTAGCCAGATCCCAGGCAAAAGACTATACCCTTCTTACTGCAGCAAGCTTTCCTCCACAGCTGACACACAGCTTCCCAGTCTGCCCTGGTTTTTACCTCATTCTCTGTCAGCCATCTTTTCTGACAAATTTGTCCTCCTTGCTTCCACTCTCTTTGGCTCATATTCATTTTACCAGAGCAGCTGCACCTAAAACTGGCATGCATCCATTTCACTAACATGGATGTACAGAACCATCCAACGCTTCCATTAAAATTTACCAGATATTCTCCAGTTCATACTTATCATTTTCTTTCTACAGCATGTCACTGGGTCACGTCGGAATGAAATGCAGCCTTTGGACACTTTTCTGCAGAACTGCACTGGGTCTGATGGTACTGCATCATCTGAAAACTCAAACCTCTCTCTGCTGAACTGCATCCTAATTTTCCTATGCCATTACTTCAGCTCATCAAGACAATTTCAAACCAGAGCCCTGTCATTCTTCAAGCTTCCTGCTCCTCTTGGTTTCCTGTTTATTATTTATTCCTTTGTCCTAATTGCTAATAAAAATATGAAAAGCATCAGATGTCAGGAAGAACACTGCAAAAATTCTTCTAAATAAATCCTCACATTCTGATACCAAACTGTCATGTAAGCTGTCTATAATTCTCTCACTAGATTTACATATACCTGACCACAGACATATGTATATAGTGCATATTCTTTTTTCTTACTTGTGTGGGATAACATTTTTCTAAAGTCAAGATAAATGATTCCACATCCACTGGGCTCACGACCCTCTGGAAGATGAAATCAGTGTGTTGACATGATTCATTTCACCATGCTTATCCTGCCTTTTTCATCTCATTATTTCTCCCATGTGTTCCACTTTTTCTTATTGTTCTGATATACTCCTTATAGAGATCTAATATACTCCTTATAGAGAGACTCAAGCTTCTCTGTGTCTAGAGTTCAAGAATCTCCTCCATCTTTTGAAGAGCCCTCAAAGACAATCTGTTGATTGCTCTGAGTTAATTTGCAGCTCATACTGACTGGAGTCCTCACACATCTTCCAAGATCACTGTCCAACATCACCTGCCCCACTGAAGTCCAAAGCACCACCCATCCCCTCTTGCTGTTTCCAATTTAGCCAGGCTTGGGGAGGGCTCCACTTTTGTCCCTAGAAGAACCCGATGTGGATGGAAGCTGTGACCCCTACCAGACTGGATGGCACTGCTGAGCTGATCACAGGGCATGCCAAGCCCCCTAGGCAGCAACTCACCAGCTAAGCAACTGGTATCCCAAGTGCCCACTGGGATCCCCAGACTGGGCTGCATGCAGGATATTAAAGTGCTTGTTGTTCATAGCCTACAACGGGTGCAAGTTCCTCAAGATCCCCAAGCTTTTGTTCTCCTGGGGCTCTGGGAGAAGGCTTTTCCAACACACAAGACTAAGCTCCATGTCCAGCACAGTAAATACCTGTATCATTAGCAGATCACTCAAAGAAAGCCTTATCTGAAGCAGGAGGAGACCTCCTATCTCACCTGTGACTGGACGTCTGGAGCAACACCCAGGAGCACAGATTCAGAATCACTGAGCCAGAGAACAACTCCTGTCACAGCTACCTTCTCGGGCTGCACAGTCTTGCTGCTCCTACTATGGAAAGTCAGGCCTGGCAGCTCTCTGCAGGACAGGCTGTCCCACGCTCCTGCCCCCACTGGGTTTTGCTCTGCACACCACCAAATGTCCCTGTGAAGACATGGTTCTCTAAAGGCAAGGTGGGGATGAAAGCATCTTCTCCTTTTCCCCTGTGAGAAGCACCTCTTTTGGATTAGTTTCTGCACACCAAGGAGGACCAGCAATACTGGTGTGATTGTATTAATATAATTACAGGCTTTAGCTTCTACTGAAAATATATTCCCACATAAACAGGCCTGGAAAGTCCAGTGGTAGTAACAGGATAAGCAAAGGTGTATGTGCTTTGTAGTACATGAAAAGAAACAAAGAAACAGCTCTAGAAATCCAGAGAGAAGCTACAGCTCCCACTTTAGAGCTCAGCAGATAACACACTATTGTTGCTGTTTTGTTTCTTCTTCCTTTTATTCCAGCCATAGCTCTCTAATTTCAAAATATAAATTGTCTTTTCCTGCCCAGTAAAAGAGAACACCCTTCAGAACGTTTATGCATTACATTTGCAAGTAATCTGTCATGCACCTCTTACGTCCAGCATGTCTGACTGTTGTCCTTGCCATCCCTTCCCTGCTCCCAGCAGCACAGTCAGAGCACAGAGAGGGCATGAGCACACAGAAGCTGTGCCATACGCTGGGCTACACTGGGCGATCCGCTTGCCCCAGTGTGTCCGTTTGCCACACCCATGTTACAGACTGGTTTGCTGGCTCCCACCCTCATCCAGGCAACATTCTTCATTAATTTAATGCTCTCGGGTTTACATTTTTGAGTTTGGTTTTGTTTTGTTTTTTTTTCCCCAAAAATCCACCCACACATGCTTCCATCTTCAAAGTTTCAAAATGTAATACAAGTACGCCCTTTAAAGCAACCCTGAAGGCAAACAGAGGAATATCAGTGTTATCTACAATTTGTAAGACACACACATGAAAAACAGTTTCCTGCCTTTTACAGATGTTTTATCACAGTTTGTGTTGAGTTGCTGCTTCAAGACAAAATCAGAGCCCTCAGAATTTCATCACAAGACACCAGCCTTCTGGATCAGATGCCAAATAAGAACAGACGATTTCATTTCTGGTCTTGCTTCCCTCAAACCTACCACACCAAATGGTTTGTGAGCCTCTTAGCTTAAGCTGGGTTCCCCTCAAAGCCATAGACACTCTCCTAGGCATATTTGCAAGACACACCCCTAGACGCACCTTGCCATCCAAATTCCACTTCCGTGCTATAACACTATCAAGGAGAAATTGCCAGTAATAAATTCCTTTGGAACCAAAGTCAACCAGACCATATATTATACATCAACGAAGAGCTTTAAATACCTTCTGCACACAACATCTCAAACAATACCACAAGCTCAGAGGCTACAGGTTTATTCTTAGGAGAGTCATAATACTGATGTGGTGGCTTTCACCTCTTGGCTCATTGCTTGGTTATACCTAGTACAGGGCACATGGAGCCTGCATTGAGGCCATGTCTGTTCCACAACTGTGGTCTGAGAAGCAACATCCTGCCTACAAAGATGTTGCCTTGGAGGTTTATTAGTTCAGAGTCCCCAGATCAAGAACCTAACCACCAGACCATGGTCTTGACCACGTCACTTGAGAGCCAGCTGCTAAAAGTCAGCGGAAAGCTACAGAAAAAGACATGTTCCCAGGCTGGCTTCTATGTGTTCAGTCTCCAGAACAGGATCACAGGCAGTACAGTCACAAGAACGTATATTGCAGTTTTGACCCCACGTGCTGCAGTTTTGCCTCTTCACACAAAAACAGAGCCCGTGTATGAGAGCATGGCATGCTGAACCCTGCGTGAGGTCCTCCCACTGCAGCCAGTGTGCAGAAACACAAGAACCGTGTCCCACAGCCCTGGTGGGTGCCCCAGCATCTGTGTGCAACAGTGAGAATCTCATGGGTAAGCCTATTGAATATGCATTAACGGAGAATCCAAAGTGGGACACTTACTGCGGACACTTGAGCCTCGATAGGGAAGAATTTTAAGCTGGTGCCACAAGAAACTGCGTTACTGATGAAGTCTTGCAAACAGGGCCAGCCTAGCAAGCAGTTTTGTATGAATAATGCATTCAAAAAAAAAAAAAAAGGAAGAAAGAAAGCTGCGAATAGTTTTTGTAAACAAGAAAGGAGGTGGAGAGCCATTAAGTGATCTCACATTCCTCGATTTGCTTTATCAATCTCAGTATTCAGAAAAAAAGCTTAAGAGCAGTCCAGGCTCCCTAGTGAATCAACAAAACCACACAAAGGACTGTACCACTCTTCACAGCCTCCAGGCTGTACATTAGCTTTTAGCAACGGTATCTACCACATGAATAATGCAGCACGTCTTCCAGAGCATCTGTACTCCAATCAATCCACAGTAGCAAATAAAAACCTTTCAGCACGCCTTTCTGTCAGGCAGCAGGACCTTTTTACAGCGGCTCAGAGGCATATCCTTGGAAAAACAACCCTATCTGCGACCAGAGCTGGAAGCTTTTAAATCGGCCAGCTGGGAACCAGCCTTTTAAATCGGCCATCCTGCGATGGGCCTTGATTTTATCAATTGCCTTTCTTTGTCTTTTGTTCCATAAGGATCCACACCCACCGTTCCGGGGCTCAGATTAAGGGAGCTCAGACTAAGGTTTCAGTTGTCTTTCAGAAACAGACACGTGTCTCTTCCCAAAAGCAGCTCACAGCCTGCAGCCGGCCCTTCCCAAGAGGGACATGGTGGCCTCACCAGTCACACAGCATACACACCACATCTTTCTGCTGCACTAAAAAGCAGCCTCATAATGAAGTATGGACAAAGAGCCTCCATCAAACCAAGCATCAGTCAGATGCTCTAATCTGTATTTTCAGAAGTAGAACAGGGGATGGAAAGAGGTGCTTTGTCCATGTCCATCACCAGTGCTAGTTTGAGCACTGGTCCTCTGCAGAAGCACAAGGGTCCCTTCTCCTGGGCAGCCCGCCAGGAGTTGTGGGAACTGCTTTTGTCACCACAGGCAGCAGCACATCATGCAGGCTACTGGCTGCCTGAGGAAGGACATGCCACCAGTGCAGATGGACCAGCATCCGCAGAAGTGATGGGCAACAAAATGACAGCAGCAAGCAAGATCTCAAAGAACAACATATTCTAGAGATGTTATCTTTCATCAGAAAACCCAGCTCTAAATAACACTTGAAAATATTTGCAGGTCTCCAGCATGGCACAGATACTTAAATATGGTGCCCTGGTAAGCTGGTTGTGAAAAAAAACTCTGCCTGTAGAATAAACATTGCACAAGTAGAGAGGACATGAAGTATAAAGGTGAAGGAGTCACTCAAGACTAAAGTAATGAGTGGATTTCCTCATCCACACAAAAAGGAATGTCAATAGCTTTCTCTGAGAGCACACAGTAGCCCCTCTTGCCCCTTATTTTCAGTATACGCTGGCTGGGGCAGGACATGAGGTCTCATGTGAGTCCCTGCAAGGAGACATGTCAGACCTTCCCCCATGCTGGCAGTAGGTCAAAGCTTTTGAAGAGGGTACTGGGTGGTCACAGCCTCAAGAGAGGTGAGGCAGTGGTTCCTCCACTGACACAGGTGTCATATGCTCCGACCATAAGCAGAAAGATAATTCAGTACTTTTATATCCCCCAGTTACTGGCTTAGGTCAGGGAAGGCAAACATTGCATAGAGACCCAGCCTGTACTGAACAGACTCCAGAAACCCACTGCAGCCATCAGCAGCTGGTACCACATTGTTTGTCTCAGAGCATCTTTCTAATGATGGAACACAAGGCTGCCCAACAAGGGCCAAATTCATACCAAGGTCCCAGGCTTGGCAAAATGCACATCATGCTTTTTTTGTTTGTTTTTTTTTGTTTTTTTTTGTTTTTTTTTTTTTGCTTTAAAAGATACATCAAGTGTTGTGAACCTCAAAATAATTTTAAGCACATATGCCCAAGGGCAGGCAGGGGCTGCCAGAAGTGAGTGAAACAAGACCACTCTTCACAGGACAGGGTTGAGACAGCAAAAATCCCATGGCCTCCCTGGATGAGTTTTCCAGCTGTGCTTGTATTCGGTCACAAGTTTAAACCACAATGCACTCCCCAAGGCAAGCAGCAATGCCAAATGGCCTCCAGCATATTGCCACGTCCCCGCTGCCCAGTATTGCTCCACGGATGTGCTCTTCTGCCATGCTGGGAAAGCAGAGAGATGGACAAGGGAGCATATGTGCCTCATAAAAATAGATCAGCAGGGTTATTTTGAACTGGGTCATCCCAGCACAGCCAGCAGCAATGGTGAGGAGCAGAGAAGAGAGCAAAGAGGAAAAACTGGCAGACACCACAGCCTCAGGCAGGTGTCAAGAGGCTCAGACTCTCCTGTCACCTGATCTGGTGAAGAATCCAAGACTATATTTGGGTAGAATCCCCCAGAACATTTTGAAGTGCACATCATGAGGTACTGGCTGAATTGTCACCTGTTCTTTATTTTACTGCTGTGGTCACTTCCAAACCTGACACCAAACATGTATTTGAGCCTCCCTGGGACAACTGAGAGAAGCAAAGAGAAATTACAACAGTAATGCACATAGAACCACATGAAAATGTCAGGCCAGAAGGCACTGCTGGAGGTCCTGAGTCCTGTCCTCAGCCCGCAGCAAAGCTCACTACAAAGGCAGGTCAAGTTACTTAGACTGTCCAGCTGAGTTTGAAAGACTGACAAGGATGGAGATCCCACTGGCCTCCTTGGGAAATGTGCCTATCTAGAGCCTTGTGGAGAAGCTCAGGCTGCAGCTGCCCTGCAGAGTTACCCAGATGACTGGTCAAATTTGCTGCCCACCAGGACCCTCCCAGCCTTCACTGTGAGAGCTGCTCCTTTCAATGCAGGGAGAGGCTGCACATCAGGGGCAGAAGTTAACATTTATCTTTATTAAATTTCATAGGGAGCTGGTTTTCCCCTCATTATAGGCATAAAGCAGTCTGGGAGCCTCTAGGTTGCTTAGGAAGCCTAGGGGCTGGGAAGTGCCCATGGTGGGTCTGTTGCCAGACCTTGGACTTCCCTGCAGTGGCCTGACAAGCATCGTTCTTCCCATGAGCAACCAAAGTGGTTCACCCTGGAGCAAAGGAGCCTGAGGCACCATCACTGTCACTCCAATGCCAACAGTACCTGGAGCTCCACTTCATGAAGGTTCACACCTCTCACTTGGGCACAGGGAGTGAAACATCACAAATCACCCCTGGTCACAGGAGAAGTTTCTTCATTAATATTTTTAAGCCAACATCAGCTACAAATCAAGCTGAAGCACATGTACCACCCTTCAGTGCCTGTGAAGATGCCTGTGCTCCATCAGTGCAAAGTCAGTTTGTGCATCCCAGGAGGCACAGGGGAATACTTCAGGGATGATCCCACACTGAGCGGTAACACCTTCCAGCAGCTCAGCTTGTCCCTTCACCACTCCCTTTTCTCCTTCATGTGGTGCTGCACTCTGCAAGCTCTGACAGAAAGAAACATGGTGAGTTGAGGACATAAATGTCTTCAGTCAGCATGGCCTTTACAAGATACTATAGTGGATCAGGGGAGTGTGAAGGCTAGAAAAATCCAAAATAAGCCCAAAACTCAGCTCGGTTTCATTAGGCTTATCAGAGCTCTCAGGAAGGGCGGGAGGCAGTATTACCAAAGCAGAGGATGGGGCAGTGCCAGCCTCTTTGGAGAGTAAGCCCCTCCTTCCTCTGATTCATCTCCAGCTTTCCAAGATAGCCTGTGTACAGAAAGATAAAGCTAATTTGCCTGCATTCTCCAGAGACAATACCCTCTTTCACTCTGCTGGTTACCTGGGCAGCAAAGAAAATATTATTGCTTATCAACTTCCTTGTGAGTACTAATGTGCTTCTGAATTCAACAAGAGGGCAAATTCCATCTTACAGACCTTTTATATGCTGGCAAGATCCTGCTTCATTACAAAAGAAAAGCAAATAAAACAATCTTGGTTCAAAGAACAATAAAACCTGGAGGTTTTTAAAAACTCTTTTGCCCCTCCCACACCTGCAAAAACTCAATTTAAAAATAAGTTATGAACTTTCAGACATTGCCACATTTCTTGTCAGAAAGGCAGCATTGAAAACTTATCGACAGACACTCTGCAAGCTCAGCAGTTTCTCCTGAAACAAGAATGCCATGCTTTCACTCTCCTGTTTCACAGAAAGAAGTTTCTGCTATTCAAGGCCAAGCTGGCTTCCGTGTTTCAGAAACCAAGGTTCAGCTCCCCATCAAAATGACGCAGCTGGGTCTCAGTAACCTGCCATGTTCTTTGGGAAGACAAGGACAGCTGGTCCACCTGTGTTTCTTGTGAGGTCTAACCATGCCTGCAGACATCTGGCAGAGTGGGTATCTCTTGTAATGGCTCCTGTACAGAAGGCTTTCCTTGCAGCAAAGGCCTTCCTTGAGCATCGCTGATTCAAGGGTTCAAGATAGTTCACCTTCACAGAATCCCAAGATCTTGGTTACTTGCCCCCAGGAGTCCAAGGGATCCATTGGGCTAGCCAGTTTTCTTCTCAAACCTCTTCTGCCTACCTGGGGAGTGGTGGCTGTCACCAGAACACAGATACATGAAAAAACCTGAAGTGCCTAGCAGGATGGTGAGGCAATGGAAATATACCAAGTGGCAGTGTTTCTCCTCAGTTCTGTCAAGGTTTGGAGGTTACACACTTCACTTGAAGGTCCCAACATCACTTACATCTAATGTGATGTAATGTCACTGCACTTCCCCATGGCTGAAGCTCTGTACATAGCCTGAATACTGGTAGGACGTGATGAGATCCTTGCCAGTGACACCAAGTCAGTCTCTCATCTCTGAAGCTGCCTGGGGAAATGAAAACTGCTAAAGAGCTGGGGGACACTAACCAGGCTCTGACTTGTCTGGGAAGGAAAGCACAACCACTTATGCAAGAGCACAGTGTAGGAGACCCCCACCTCGGTGGTCTCCAGTAAAGCTTCACAGTCAACCCACCCATAGCTCTGAATTAGGACAGATGTGGAGCCGTCAAAATCCCTAAGGATGATGGCCTCCACCTGTCTGGTCCCACCACCCTCCTGGGGATGCAGTTTTCTCTAATGTCTGACCTACTTCCCTCCAGCTGCAGCTTTCATTCTTGTCTCCTTATTACAGCCAGTGCCAAGGAGAGTCTGACTCTGTAACTGCCCTTCCAGAAGCTGTATCCTTATGTTAGCAAAAGGGTTTGGCAGCAAAGGACACAGGTACCTACAACCAGAGAAGAACCAGCTGAAAGTTTCCCAGTCATGAGCCAGAATTAGAGGGAAATGGTCCCTGTCTTTCTGGGGACAATGGCTTTGTTCCTTGAAAGGCAGCAGGCAGCATCAGAGGTATTCTCTGAAGCCCATAGCTGCAGAGTTCTTCCACCTCCTTTGCAGCATCATCTGCATGCAAAAAACAATGAGGAGCCCACACAAAAGTGTGGGAAACTCCCACACCCATGCAGTGCCTGTGGAATTATGATTCCAGTTGCGGCTTTTCTCTTTGAGTGGCTGATTAAATCAGAATTGACATCTCTCTGTTTTCCAGAAAATGCCTAACACACTTTTGAGCTCGGTAACAGCAGGTGCCACTTATCTGAAGCATGACAAGCCAGCAAGAGAGTGTGGCAAAGGCAGATGTCACACACATAACAGCCAATGCTTTCTTCAACCACGTCATAGAATCATAGAATATGCTGAGTTGGAAGGGACCCATCAGAATCATTGAAATACAACTCCTGTCCCTGCACATGATACAACCAAGAGTCACTTTACATCCCTGAGAGATTGTCCAAACACTTCTTGAACTCTGATAGGCTTGGTGCTGTTACCACTTCCCTGGGGAGCCTATTCTAGTGCCCGACCACCCTTTGGGGGAAAAACCTTTTCCTGACATCCAACTTAAACCTTCCCTGACTCAGCTTCAGCACATTTCCTCATGTCCTGTCCCTGTCACCACAGAGCAGAGATCAGTGCCTGCCCCTCCTCTTCCCCTCACAAGGAAGTTGTATCTGCAGTGAGGTCTCCCCTCAGTCTTCTCCAGGCTGAAGAGACCAAGTGACCTCAGCTGCTCCACATATGGCTTCCCCTCTAGGGCCTTCTCTGTCTACTTTGCCCTCCTTTGGAGACTCTCCAGTAGTTTAAAGTTTTTTTTACATTGCGGCACCCAAAATTGCCCCCAGCACTGGAGGTGAGGCCACCCCAGAGCAGAGCAGAGCAGGACAATCCCTTCCCTTGCCCAGCTGGTGATGCTGTGCCTGATGCCCCCCAGGACACAGGTGGCCCTCCTGGCTGCCAGGGCACTGCTGGCTCAGGTTCAACTTGCCATCGGCCCCCAGGTTATTTTCCATGGAGCTGCTCTCCAGTCTCTTGTTCCCTACACATATTCAGGGTTGCCCCATCCCAGGTGCAGAATCCAGCACTTGCCCTTGTTAAACTTCATACTGTTGGTTGTTGCCCAGCCCTCTAATTTATCAAAGCCTCTCCACAGAGCCTCTCTGTCCCCAAGGGAGTCAACAGTTCTTCCCAATTTAGTGTTGCTGGCAAACTTGCTTAGTATCCCTTTCAGTCCTGAGTCCAAGTTGTTCATGAAGTTGTTGATTAGCACAAAGCCAAGGATAGATCCCTGTGGAAGCCCACTAAAGACAAGTCTCCAGTTTGGTGTCAACCCATTGTAAGAATGGTACCCTATACATAATAAATTTTAAAATTCATCATTTAGAGCAGCAGTAGCAGGTTGAGTTTTGCTCTTTTTGGTATTTAGTCTGGCTTTGATTGATGCTAACTAAATCGGAAGACTACCCATTCTTTCCCTGCCAGGGAAATGAGATTCTGTGCCAATTCATTCACCTGCTGGACTCGGCAAATATACAGTTTCTGGAAACCACTGCCATCACTCTGAAATTATTCCATCAGTGCAAATACATAAGTATTGTTTGGTTCAGACTGAGAGCATGGGTTTGAGGAAATCTCCTTATTGTTGCCATTCACTGCACTCCAGTTTGCATTGCAAAGCCATCTTGGAGCATGCAGACAGGATTCCCTCTAGACAAAATTAAAATCATTCCAGGATCAGGACCCAGTGTGCTCCATCTGCTAATGGAACCAGATGAGTCAAATTAAAACATCCAAAATGCCTGTGGATATAAAAAGTCCTGGTACCACCTCTTTCACTCTACAGATCTGCTCTTCTTGAACTATAGATGTTGTTATAGTTAGCAGAGAGGTGAGTCACTGCACATAGACATCCCTCTCTGTTTGACCTTCAGCCTTACCTGTCTTCATGTATACTATTTTCTTTACCTCCTCTTCTTCAAGTATTGCACTCTTATATTGCTTTTAGGTGTTCCTCAGTCTCTGATCATTTGATTCAGCACCACTGCTCTCCTCTGTGACCAGTCTCATTCTTCACATCTCTCCATTGTCACACCTCCCAGCAATGAAGATCAGCCTCTCCTCCCATACAAGAGTAGTTTAATTGCTCTATACGTCATTCCTGCCTCTTCACATATCTCCTCCAGCATGAGTTCTGATCATCTTCTATCTTTGTCCCACTGCACCAGCCTTTTCTTCAGCTCTTCCAGTCAGGGAGAACCCCTGGCAGTGCCTCCACATCCCAGCAGACCTCCCTGCTACAGTCTCACTTTCCTTCTACCACTGCTACTTTCCATGCCAGCACATTTCTCCAACATAGCTGATATCCAAACCGACAAACTGATCTTTTCTATGCCTTTGAGTCAGCTCTGGGCATCTGTGCCTCACCGGCTTTTTGAGCCAAAGGCTTATCTGTCTGTTTAGCCAGTCCTAATGGATTTTCCGCCTGCAGATTCATCTAATGGCCTTTCTTGAACAACATGCCCAACATCCTGTATCAATGAGTTCCACTGTTTATCTGTATCCTGTAGTTCCTGGGCAATGATAAACAGAGGAACAATCACTCCCTATCTGAACTCTCCACCCCATCATACTACCATATGTCAAAAGCCATATGTCATATCCCTTTTCAGACATACCTTTTCCAAGCTAAACAGTTGTCCTTCTCTGCATTCCCTTCTGCACTACCAGGTCCTCAATGAGCTGCAGAAACCTAGTTTTGCATGAGGTATTCTAGTTACATACAGTTTGTATGTAACACAGTTACACATCTGCATGGACACAGATGTATCCAGATGGTATTTTTTTTTNGCCTAAAGTCTGGCTGTGAACTAAAGCAGAATTTTGAATTCCTGACATAATGCAGGCCAGGCAGCTCAGGCTGCTATTTCAATGCCTTAGGCAGCAAAAACAAAGACTGCCTGTATGAAGAAGAGTGAAAAGTAAAGCACTGGGTGGACACACTGGGCCTCACTGCAGCTATCTGAATGTGCAGTTTTCTGTGGATATCTTATACACGTTCATGAAATTACATTTGCATCTAGGGATTCCCAGTACCAGAGAGCCTTCAGGCTCCAGGAAACTGCTGAAGACTGCTCAGAGCCAGAGTCAGCACTGTGCTTCTAGCTCAGCCAGAGATGACAGCAATTGGAAGGAGTCCCACAAAGGGTTCCTTGAGCAGGCTCGAGGACTGCAGGTGAATACCACCACTGCCCTGCATGACATCATCATGCCAGAGAACTCCAGGCACAGGAAGGACAGCAGGAAGATAAGGAAGTAAAAAAAGGGTTAGTTCAGAAACAGCTCAAAATAAAAATCTGGATTTCCTAAGGTAGTATTGTTTTTCTGCAGGAGTTGAAGACACTTGCAGATTTCCAGACCTATAGACTAAGACACTGTGTGGTCAGCTGCCTGTACTGGCAATGGCCAGTGGCACCAGTGGAAGCAGAACCCTGCAACAACAAAAGGTGTGTGAAACGCTTCTAGTGCCATGTATGGTGTCTGTGCCTTCAATCTTCCAAACTCTGAGCTTGACTGCAAGGCAGGCAGAAATTAGAGTACAAATGCTGCTATTTTTTTTAAATATGTAAGACAAACTGTCATCAAGTCACAGAGAAGTTCATGTTGCATGTCATGTCAGGGAAGGAAGTTTAGGTAAGACATTGTAAAACTCTTCTGTAATACACAAAACCATACATAAAATAATGACTGGATTCTCAAAATTGAAAAAAGAGAAGGTAGAGAAATTGTCATTTCACTTCCCTTTGCACATTAAATGAATTTTCTCAATCAGGCTTAAGAAGTCCTGTTCTACTAACAGCCCACAGACAGTTGGACACCAAATCAAAGCTCTCGACACAAAAAGATTCCCCAAGCTAAGTGCAAGATGAGCATTACTGAAATGGTTTTTTGGAAACCTCGAGGATGACCAAGATATACTCAAGGATATGCTTTGATATTTTGCCTCAATTCAGTGGATCAACCCAAAAAGCAGATATGTGTGCTGCAGCAGAAAGTTAGGAATTCTTAGCACCCATCTGTCACTGTTGAGACGGTCAGGACACAAAAACACACACGCCAGCTGCTCCGAGCAAAAGCTTCTTCATTTAATACTATGTAGCCTCTTTTATACAATTTCTTAGCATTCACGTTACATGTCCGCTTACTACTGGCTAAGTACAATACAGTATTATTGGTTGCTTATAACTAATAAGCATTCCTGCTACTTATCAGCCTATTTTCCTCCCTCCTGCAGGTGTTCATCCTCCTTCTGCTGTTTGTGCTTTGTGCTTTGATGTCACAATTCCCAAGGGTAAAAGCTGAATTCTCAGGGATACAAAGTGACTGTGTCCAAGTAGAAGTCTGTGAGACTTTCAGACCAGCTGTTGGTTCCCACACTCATCCAAGTTCAACATTTATCATGAACACTGGGAAAGAAACATGGAACACAGGCACCAAGGCAGACTCTCTAGGTGGATTTTAGCTGTGGGTTTCCTTGCTGTAACTTCTGGAAACTTTCACTCCTAATATCATTACCAGGTTTTTGCTTCTAATATCACAACAGAATCACAGGCAAATTTAGGCTGGAAGTGACCTCTGATGGTCCACAGCACAAACTTCCAGTCAAAACAGGGTCAGCCATTAAGTCAGGGCAGGTTTTTCATGGCCTTGTTCATGTGAATTCTGAAAATCTCCAAAGGTGGAGGTACTACAGGCAAGAAAACCATCCTGCTAAGCCCCTGTCTGCATAATAATTGTGAACTCAGTCAGTCAATACACACCAATCACAAAAGCAGGTACTCGTCCTACACAGTGCTCTGCCTCCTTGAGGAGGAGTCACCTACCCCTCCCGCTCCACATCACAAGTCAACACAGCCAATGAAGTCCTTTTCCACTTACAGTCAATGTTCAAATTGGCTCAGAGAATTTCTGCCTTCAAACTCTAGTGATCATATGCCTCCAGCAACCATAGAATATAACTGAGGAGAGAAAATTAGTTGTCATGTTAGGGAACAAGAATACCACCTTGGGATCCTAAAGGCAAATCCCAGCAGAACATGCTGAGAGCTTGAAAAGGAAATCTATGCTCTCCTCTATGAGATGGGATGCTCTAGGGGTGACAAGCTGGGGAAAGAAATTTCTGCAGGAGGCCATGTAGCTGCTGCTTGGCTAATGGCAGACTGAGAGATATCACCTACTTCCAGAGAACGCTGCTGTCTGCATTGGGTGACACTATTTAGAAGATCATCCTGTTTAAGTTTCTAGCAATGCATCATCCTAAGAAGCTCTTCCCACGATTCCTCCTCTTTGCTGCTAAAAACACAACTGCTTTATTATTTTGCCAAGTAATAACTTCTGCTTCCAGCTACTGGCTCTCATTGTGGTTTGTCAGCCCGACTGAAAAATCCATTATCTATAAAGACAGAAGAGGTTTCTGATCTTTTCAATTCCACAGAAACCAAGAGTTCACCAAAATACAACCTGGAGACTAAGACAAAAGCATCAACTTTCCACTTGAGCTTTTACCTATAAAATCTCATAGAGAGTTTGGTTTTTTTTTCTGCTCCAAGACTTGGTTTGCCTGGCAGGATGCATCACACCCAGAACTACTGCGCAGAGATTAATGTATGGCAGAGGTATGAGCCTCAAATAGATGCAAGGGGCTGTAAAGTCAAACCCTTCAATCCCTATTAAGCCTTTAAACAAATGCCATGGTTTTTAAAACTATGAGACACTGAATTCAAATTGATTTCTATGGAAGATGTCAGATGCCAGGCTATCATTAGCAAAATCAATCTTTTCAATTAAGACTTGGGTATCAGTTACTGACATAAAGACCTTTTGCAAATTCAAAGCGAAACATGAACCACAGTCATGACCACAGGCAGGAGGGGTCAGAAGTCAGACTCTGATCCTCCCTGACTGTAAGGAAAAGAGCCTCTGTATGTAGAAGAAGCTGAACATTAGCAGCTGAAGAAGAGAAGGAACCTGGAGCAATGCTATTCTGATTTTGTTTTTGTTCCTCTATGTGTGCACTTTGGTATTCAAATTAAATTAGAGAAAATGGCAGAGAAAAATAATGTGAACTAATTACATTTAAGTAGATGTTAGCAAGACAATCTTTGACTACTTCTACTTGTCTCTTGCAATTAAAGAGTTGTCTGGATTCTCTGTGCCTATTACCCTGCAATTTTGTTGCCAGGATCCTTTTAGGGGGCAGGCAGAATGGAAGAAACCAGAGGATGACATAGAAGATTTGTCCTCCCTGGCATCATTCATGTTACAGGCAGCCTTCCGAAAAACATCAGTGTGAGGCTTCCTAGAAAAGAGCACTGCAACTGTGCCAGCAATTCAGGCAAAATGGTAGCTATGCTTTTCTAAGGCAATATGTTTTACATTTTTCAAGACTTGTGTATTCTTGCTTAGGGAAAACACTATGACCCACTGGTTGAAATAACTGGTTTGAAATAACCTCAATGTAGCCATGTGAAAGGTGGCTGAGAGCTGAATATCACTGTCAGAGTCAAATTTGCTGCAGCCCAGAAAGCAAAACTCCACAGATACCCAAGAGGGTAACTACAGGATTCAGCAGAGATCAACAGTGTGGCAATGACACTGGGTGGCATTCAGGGGTTCTTTTGGCAGACTGGAAAACATCCTACGTGCTAACACTCCCTGGCTAAACAAGACCCAGGTGAGACTGGAGTAGGACAGACAGTATCGGGAGAGATCCACCACTCCCAGACATGTGCTTGCACATGCTCTTGTTCGCCTGCTGCATCAGTCTATATCCCGGCCCACGGAGAAAATCACGTCTGAGGAAAAGGCACTTGTCCACCAAGCACTTCTCATGCACCCTGCCATCACTTCCCAGAAAGCCTGGGATGGGATCCAGAGATTTCAGATTCTCCCAAGGAGGATTGCAGCCCTTTTTACAGGCACTCTGCAAGGCAAGTTTAAATTATGTTATTTGTAGAGCAAGGATTGATTAATTTCTGCTCTTGGGAGTAAGCCCAGTATTTGCCTTGGCCCCTCCCTGCACCTTTTTTCTGACTGTCCCTGCTCTACTCTATGTACAAGCTCAAGCCACGAGTTATATTTCCTTTATTAATGCAACCTTGACATGGACCGCCTTGTCCAGTTACCTTTTTCTAGGAGGAGCACTACCCCAGCATTGCCTCCTCTCCTATCTAAGCACAGCTCCCAGAACTGCAGGAGGAAGAACAAGATGGAGTTTGGCCTCTCCTGCATTCCTGGAAGCTATCTTATCAGCTTTCATGAACTTTGTCTTAATTTCAGCGATAAAAATACCACAACTGCTGATATTTTCTACTGCTTTGTCTTCCTTATCATTTTCCTAGGTGACTTTGTCCCATGAAGGGAGAGAGGCAGTGCAGAGTCATCAGTTGCAACCTTTTCTCTGCAGGTAGGTCCATTTTTCTTGGCACAAAGATAAAGAGCAAGCGACTCATCAGACTGGAAGGAAACCCTTCAACAAACTGGAGCCCTGAAGGATGCTCGGAAGAAAGAGGGAAAGAGAGGCCAAACTTTGGGCACTGCTCTGGAAAATCTGAAACTGTATGAAGCAGAGCAGGGAACAGGTCAACAAGGGAAGAGGGAACAGGGCTTGGAGCTGCACACTGTCATTGGTCCTACCCTTGGCAGCAGCATGTCTCTGAACTTTAGAAAGGGTTTTGCTTGGCTGAGGGTCAGAAAGTCCTATTTGTGAATTTCAAAGTGCTTTAGAAATAGTAAGCATCAGCATTACACTAATAGAGCCCTGCAGGGTGTATTTTCAAAATGGGGAGTTGCTGGCAAGCCTGTAATACCACAGAGGGGAAATCCCTGGAAACACTAGGCCAGTCTGGCTTCTACTTACGAGCCAGTATAACTCTGTGAGTATCAAAATCCCTCAGCCAATATAGCCTCCTGGATGATGTAAAGGTCTTTCCTGTTTCTCCTGAGGAGAGGCAGGAGGCGCGTCAGTGTAATTGCAGTGTGCTGCAGGCTGCTCGCCTCAGTCAGCTCTGCAGCCGGAGCAGCTTAACGTGCACTTACGGGAAGCCACGTAATGACTGCTTGTGAAACACCTCACCACACCATCGCTCTGGTGTCTTCTTGCCACGGGAGCAAGAGACCAGACCAGCTGTGTTCCTGTTGTGCATCAAGAGGTGGCCAGACACAGCTGTTTCAAAGCACAGCTGCTGTCCAGCCTCACCAGGGATGCCCTTGGCTCTGAGTAGCAGTTCAGCAGCAAGATCCAGCAGCCACCCAGACAGCCCACTGGCCAATTGTAATACCACTGGTGTTTATAACTGGAAGTTAGGAATATTCAGATAAGGTGCTGGGGCCTTGGGGTTTTTTCTTCCTTGAAGCAAACACTTCAAGCAAACTTTCCTGTGAGAGTGGAGAACAGGGTGTGGCTGCTAAGGACCTGCTGAGTCCCCTTGAACCAGACAAGAGTGCATGGGGGGGAGGTTATCTGGGACGGTCTCCCTCCACACTGTTTCTTCACAGACTCTCTGTTATACCCTGTTCACAGCCCACTCCCCACCAGTTTTCCCGTCAAAATCCCTGCCAGGGAAATCAGGACCTAACAAGGTAGCATGAAGACTTCATGCTATGCAGCCACTGTGCATCAAGGAATACAAAAATCAGAGGCAGCAAACTGACCACAATTTATGAGGAGCCTGCAAGGTCATGCATAAAATATACCTTAGCTTGCCCCCAAAGCAACTGTCTCTCACTCAAAGCATCACCTTTTTCTCTGGGATACGCCAAATCCTTCAGTTCTCTCCCTAAGCCTCTGTTATAGTGAGCACCTGGGCACCTAAAGCTTACAGCACAGGGACCTGCTCTGTACTCAACTACTCATCCCCAAAACACAGCCCACACAACATTTAGGCATCTGGCAGTCCAGACAGCCCCACAGGCAAGAGACAACTGCCCTTGCAGAGGCACCATAAACCTGTTCCAGACACAGCAGCCTGCCCAGTGCCAACCCACCTAGAAAGAGACTCAGAGAAACCTGCCACAGACTCGGGCAACTGAAAATCCACTCATTATCCAGCTACTAACAATTGTAGCAGACACAGAAACAGGAAAATATTATCCATTACTGGCATTTGCAGAGAGAGAAAGTTGCTCAGATGGGACAAACCAGCATACTCAAAAGACAGGCAGAAATTACCCAGGCAGAAAAGGAGAATGAGAAACATACCACATCTGGAAATACCCTGACCTGCTACCAGGAAATACACCTGCTGCACAGACACAGCCAGCAGCCAGCCAGATCAATTCTATGGAAATGATGAGTTCTGCTGGTCAGGCAGGTGCAGCTGCCAGACAGAGGACAGTGGTCTCCCTCACCCCCGGACTTGCAAAAGAGGCACACTCATGCTTAGGTGCTTTGCTTCAGAGGAAGAGGGGTCAGGAGGAGCTTAGGGCAGAGCTGGGGTGCAGGCAGCAGAATCCTCTGGCTCCTTGTCCAAGCATCACTACTATCTGGGTCTCACATTTCCTAGGTCCATGGCAGCTCTACAGAGCTAATGGGCTTTGGTTTGTTGCTACAGAGTAATCGATTGAATGAATTTGAAATACTTCTCATGGAAGCCATAATAATAGATGTGATAATGGTAATTCACCAAACAACATCAGCACAGATGAAAACACCTCCTTTTTTCCTCTAAGAAGCAAATAGCTCTCCCCTATCCTCCCTCCCACAGCTCTGGAGTTTCCTGAAATGTTCACAACCAAAACATGGACTCCCCGGTGTCTCCATCAGTCACTCCCTATCTGTGATCAAACCAGGAGAGATCAGAGCTCTCCAAAGAGGGCATAGCCCGAGGAAGAACAAAGGGAACAGCAGGGCTACACAGGCTGCTCCTTTGTTAACCCACTGAGGAGCCTGCACTGAGAAGCTTAAAGGCAACCATCAGTCAGCCTTTTCCCAGATGTTCCCTGAATCCTCTGAGGAAATCCCTGAGCACCCAAGGGGGCAAAAGAGGCTAAGCCTGTCCAGGCAAATTCACTTTACAAGGATTGCAGCACTTTGTCTTCTTAGAAAGTGTAAGTGAAAAGGGCTGGGGCGGGGTGGAATCAGGAACAGACAGGATGCTCCGGAACACAACAAGGAGGGCACCACTCCCTTGAAGTGAACAATATGTTCAGACATTGCACACAGCTGTCCTCACTAGGCCATGGGTCTGCAAAGTGCTGTCTCTTACACATCCCTTTGCAACAGCCTGTCTTGGCCCCTGACAGAGCTGCAGCATCAAAGCCAGACCCAAGGAAGAAGCAGTCTTCAAAGCTGTGCTGCCTGAAAATAAGACTCCTTCAAGGTGCCAGTTCCCCCGAGATCCCGCTGCCAAAGAGTCATTTATGTGGCTGTCATCATGCTCTGTTCAAGATGTGACCTGCCCTGACATCAAGCACCCAAATTCTCCACGACTCCAAGAAAAAAAGGCCAAGTTCAACACATTACACACACAGCCATAGATGCGGCTTCTCTGTAAATAATAAGCGAAGTTATAGAGATGCCAAACCGTGCCACCGGCGGCACCGGCCAGCAGGGCTGGAGGGAGGCGCAGCCTTCCCGACCAGGCAGCAAGATGACTCGGGTCGCCAAGAAGCCCTGTTGCTCCGTGCACCTCCGCCTGCAGACCCCCGGCTCGGAGGGCTCCCGCCGCGGGCCGGCTGCCGGTCCGCCACACCCCGCGCAGAAAATCCCGCCGGCAGCTCCCTGCAGAAACAGTCCCGGCGCTACCGGGGAGCGAGACT
>VZRF01010868.1:11050-36217 GCA_013396875.1 Vireo altiloquus
GGCACAAACCCCCACAGTGCCATTGCAGAGTGCTTAAATCACAGCATTTCCCCAGGCACAGAAGATTTCCAGCGATGTTTTCCATGGGAATTTCTCTGTGTGCTCTCTGCACACAGCTACAGGGCTTGGATCTGCTACACTCCAAGGCCAAGTGCAGCCCAGCAGGATTGGAAACATCCCACGAGAAGAAGGTGAAATTTCAGTGCTGTGTCTGCCTCAAGTCTGCCTTCATCACTGGCAGTGAATATTTCAATATATTCTGAAGAGTAGAAGCCATGTTTATCTTTACCTGCCTCGGTGTGTGTGGGAAATGCCCCTTTTGTGTGTGATTTTGGCGAATGACCCCAGCAGCAGATGCTAACTTAGATGAAGTATTTGTGAAAGACACATTTGTACCCTTCAGGTGTTGTGTCTCTAATACCTTAAAAATATTTTAAGGCTACACTGTCTGCCTGCTGTTAATGTTAATTTCAGGAGTCTTTTTTTATCTTTTCTCCTGAGTCCTAAATATGTCTTTGTGAATTCCTTTAGCCCTGAACTGACATCTCTCTTCTTCTCAGTTAAAAGTACATTTATTCAGTTGAAAGAACTGGGACAGAACCATTGTCACATACATATTTCCTACATTCTCTGATTAAAACTCTGGTGGAAGCTAGGCGTGTTTGGATATCCTCTATCCTAACATGTAACCAGGGGCCTTTTACTGCTCTGTACAAATTGGATGGCTTTTATATGTTATGGGAGAAATATCATAGCTAAAAAAAGTGATTTGTTGCAGCTATGCAACGTTTGCATTGGGCTTTGTGCAAGTGCAGCCTGTGCTCTTTTGTTTCATGGAAATATGGCATTAAATCCTCCAAGTTATCATTAAGACTGTTAAAGGAACTGTTGTGGCTCATGCTGTGGTGATGGGTCACTGCAAAAAGTAGCTGTCATTGGTGATTTTTGTGGTGTTTGTGGTCGTCTGGAAGCAAGTAGAGCAATTCAGAGAGCAAAGCTTCTGTGCTCTTGTGTATCATGGAATCCTACAAACCCATGGGTGTCATCCCTCCACCCCTGTGAACCAGGTGACCCTTTTGGTCCTAATTTGGGTTACAAAAAGTAAATTATTCTTCATGACAAAACCATGAGATGACTATCCAGTCTCCAGGGGTGTTTACATCTCAGAATTCTACCATCAATACCCTGGCAAACTGAATCTCTTCACTCAGGTTCATCTGTAGGAAGTACTGTATGAGAAGGGCTGTTATTTCAACATTTACTCTTTGTAAAGACTTAACAAGGGCCTAAGATGCATCTGTTCTGCTTTAGGGCCATGGACTTTGCTGAAGTGGGCTTTGTGTGATTTGTTTTCCATTCAGGGTTCTGCCTTTCTGAATATTTCCCCTTTCCTGAGGGACTCTGTTAGGAAATGCATTTGAACAAAACAGAACAAATGAATAGGCTACAACTTCATTCGTTAAGCCAGATAAAGCAGTTTCCTGCATGTATATTTTTCCCCTTTAAAAGTAAGTTCAAATTAATATTTTATCTTTCATAGGAAAAGTTATAAGTGTCCTTGAGTCCAAACTAACAACCAAATCTGCTCTTCTGCTTTTAATATGCTGGTCCCAGTGTTCTGGATTATCCAAGTCATGTGTTAAGGCAGAGGTAGTTGCTCTCTAGACCTGCAGGCATCAGGGTGAAGTTCTGCTTGATAATCAGAACACAGTACCAGTGTTTTCTGCCCATTCTTGTGTTATTTGTCCATTGTTAGCAGTTTCTGAGCTGGTGCATGACTGATTTCCCAGTGAATCCGATTCCCATGTGCTGCTCTGCCTAACCCACCCTGCTGTGCAGCAGATTCTTGTTCTGCTCTGCAGCACCCAAGTCCAAAAGATGGCATTTGCCAGGATTATCCCAGGCCACTCTGAAAAGTAGTGGAATTGATTAATTGTCTTTGTTTAGGAAGCTGGCCAATGCATAAAGAAGGGTATGAAATATCCCATTACCACTTGAGTAGGGGTTGTAGGACAAAAACATCTGCACAAGAAGACCAGCCAGTTGTTGTGGGAAATCCCAGCTGGAGATAACTGGAAGTGTTCAGAGCACACCTTCCTAAACAAATAGAATAAATGGAGAGCAGGTAAAAACTGATTAGCAAAGCAAATGGTGGGATCTATGTTTTTGATAGGGAATAAACATCACAGCCTGGGAATGCAGTTAAATTTCTACATCTCCTTTACAGAAGTGAGCTGCAGACAGAGAAGGTTCTGCACAGACACTGAGTAATAAAAGACTCTGCTTGGTCTGGCTGCTACAGCTTCAAAAGTCTTATCTGCAGCTACAACCCAATGGAACCAAACCAAGGAATTAAAATGTTTGACTGTGTTTGCAAAGGCCTGGATTTCGCATGCTCTGTCAAAATAAGGACATCTCTATTTGATCCTCTTCCCATTGTGAATGATGCAATTGGAAGTGAGGAGTATAAACGAAGTAGATTTGCAGAGGTCCTGTTCTCACATATGGATGTCCTTTCATCTGGTTCCATCCCCTTGAGATTTTATTTTTTAATTAATTTCTGATTTATCTGAGCAACGGTACTTTGAAAAGGAAGTGAGTTATCTGAAGTTCAAATGCTAGGAAAACACAGATTTTAACATGTTTTTCCACTTCCAGCTGTAACAGTATCTCTATGCTATCATGCAGTCTTTGTGGACTCTTTGTGATCTTCCTTTATTTTCCTAGGATTAGACAGGGGAACTCAGGTTTCTCAAAGCAAAATGTTTACCTGTTTCATGTTGTTGTTAGAGAGGTTTTTTGGTCTGTCCACTCCCAGGTTGGGGTGTAGTGATGTGAAGTGTACTCTCCAGGATGAACCACTCTGAAGTGCCCAGTAATTATAGTAAAATCCCCTAATCTGCCCTTGAATTCTAATAGCAAGATCTGATTTAACCGATTCCTGATTAGCTGTATTAGCAGGTTGGCATAACTTCTACAGGCAAATTTGCTGTCCCCCTGATGATAAATGGAGCTGCTCTCCCTTTACTTAACATGTTCTCCCTGGGGACTATTATGGTGTCAACAGCGTTTTGAAAAATTGCTGCAGAAATAATGAGGACATGGAAGTATGTTTGTGCCCATTTCATTCATCCACTTCTGTCCCTTTTTCACTTACTCTGTGGCCCTCTCAGTCTTGCCCAAGCTACTTAAAAAAGGAAAGTGCTGGAAGATTTATTTTCAGTGGTATTTCCCCTGTGTAGTTTTGTTTAGAAATACCAGTTCAAGGTCGGATTAATTGGGATGGAGGAGGAAAGATTTTTGTCTCTTGATTTGTAAGAACTTACACCTGATTGTTTTACAGAGCATTTATTTTTCATGTGTTGGGTAACCTCTAAATGCTGGGTGCCATCAGTACTGCCAATTGTTCTGCCTTACAATGAGGAAATTGCATAAATGTAACGAGGGAGAAGGAATATGTATTTTCTTTTTGTCCGAGCAAAGCAAGAGTTTCTTGTCTGAATGTGATGGTGCTCTTTCATAACACAGAGAGATTGTCTGGGGGTCATGTGTATCTTTTTAAAGAGCTTTTTTAGGGCTCCTAAATATTGTCTTTATTCAGAACTTTGAAGGTTTAGGATTGAGTCCAAGAGCCACAGACTTTCCCAGTGCATGTTGTGCATATATTTAGCCTTCAGCTCAGACCCTTTTTCCTCTCAAAGACCTTCCATTTTGAGCCCTGGAGCTTGTGCTCTGTGTGTCCCCTATGATCCAAAAAAACGCACCTTGCTGCTTTTTATGATGTGTGGGTCCTGTTTATCCATCACTTTTCTGTTCCAATAAATCAAGAGCGAGACTGTGATAGGAGTTTGCCCTCCTTGGGCTCTGAGCCCCTGCTGTTCCCAGTGGCTGGTGTGCAGTTGGGGATCCTTGGAATGACTCTGACCAGGCTCAGGTAACACCAGGGATCTGGGGCTCTACAAACCCCCTAAAAGACACTCATTAATGATGGCTGAACCAGTCTTACAGCAGAATACGAAAGTGATTCAAAATTTATGACTGTGGTGTGTAAGGAGTAGGCAGAATTTTTATTTTGCAGTGTTTTCTACCTGAAGAGCTTAAAATCATTTACTTAAAATAAAAAAAAATAAGGTTGATTCATTTTAAAAGGGGGTAAGAGCAATATGGTAGCACAGCAAGCCTCTAGCATAGGATATTGGAAGGAAAACCTGGATGCAAATGTCCCTCCAGCCACTGGGGTTGGAGTGCTGGGTGGGTGCGCATCCTTCAGGGCTGGGAAGAGATGTCTTAAATGGCTCCCTAGAAACAGAGCCCAGACAGGAATAAAGGAGGGATTGACTGGAAAGGCCTTCAGAGGTCACACTCTGGGCTCCAGAGGCTCCTGCCTCAGTGCATCCCAAAATGGACAAGGACAGCTCCCGAGTTCTTCCCACTTTGATATCAGCATCAATTCCCCAAGCAGAAGCCAGGCAAGGATGGAATTTGCCCAAGCTTGCCCCCCTGTCCCCAAGATGAAGGTTTGCAGTTGTTGGGCCCAGGAGGGTCTGGGTGTCCTTGGAGAGCGAGCTGGAGAGGCTTTGTTATGTCAGTGTGAGCATGAGAGAACAGCACTGAACGAGCTCCAGGGACCTGCAGAGTTACACTGGGCACTGCAGGGCTGGGAACAATATAAAAGCTAAAACCTGAGACATCAGAAGGGCGCAGGCAGACGAGCTCAGACTTTACAATTGTGTTATAAATGATATGTTTTAAATAGAGCAAGCGCTCGCTGACATTGTTTGGGTTTATTTGTGAGAAGGTGTTTGGGTTTATTTGTGAGAAGGTGGACACGCCAAGGACTGAGGTTTGGCCTCGCTGTGCAGGACTGACAGCATCACTCCTGCCTGTTCTCGGTGGTGCAGCTGGGGAGCAGGGCTGAAAGCAAATGTCAGCCTCCACTGCTGGGAGAGGAGACTCTGCAGCTGTTCCCTGTGTGCTCAGGTGTGGTGCTCGTCTGGGAAGGGGCACAAGGGAATGGAAAGCTCTGGAGCTGTGCTGTGGCAGTCACAGTTCCAGCTCTGCAGGTCTGGCCGGCTGCTCTGTGGTTGGCAATCATCACAGATGTAATTTACTGGTTTTTATTTTTTTAAATTATTAAACAAAGGGAATAAAAATAAGTGCATATCCTCATGTTTTAAAGGCACTGACAAGTATTTTTATACCATTGATCCTAATGAAGCATCTTCAATTTTTACCTTTTCAAGGCACATCACATTTTCCCAATATCAGACATAAACCTTATAAGAAATATACAAACTGAAGACTTTTTAAGGCTGATTATTCTCATGATGCAAATTTCCGAGCAAATGGAACCTATTAACAAGATTAGAAATGCAAAAAGGCAAAGTCCAATGTAAGGAAACAAAGCTTTTTTGAAGGTAAAACTTTGTGTTATTGTGGTCCAGTTATGCGCATAAAATGTTTTCTTTGGTTTCTTTTCTCCCTTTAGAATAAACTGGCATAGGACAGAATGCTATTTATCTAGAGGAAATCAGCATTTTAGAAAAGAAAGTATTTCTTTGGTCACTGTGTTTTACTTTTTAGAAAGCTATGATTTCTAATCCATTGCAATATTAAAATAGGCAGCTATTTAATAGTTTAAAGTGGTGAAAGAAAAGAGTTTGCTCTCGAATAGGAGCATTTATGATTACAGAGGGTATTTTTTTTTTAATGTGAGGAGGGAACGTGCAGGGGAAAGAGAATCCCAGTTTGCAGAAACTGAGGAGTTTTCAGTGAGGGCAATTATGCCTTTAATTTACATCTACTGGCAGCCTTATCACTGTAATAAGGCCATGACAAGGGTCTTTAACCAGTGCACCTTCAGCTTTTGTCTTCAGTCATCACTGAAGCCTGATTTTGAAATTATGTTCTCCTTTTACAAAGGCTTCATTCTTCGAAGATACTTGAACATGCTGAAAAGGATTTTGAAATTTTGGATACCACAATGAATTAATTATGGTGTGTAGGATGTGATGTGATGGTGCTGCTGTGATGTTGCTGCTGCTGAGTCTCTGGTATGAGCAGTTTCATTGTTAATCTCTGCTTTTTGCTGTCTTATCAGTTGTCATTGTAACTTCATCTTGTAAACACTTCAGAGTGATGAAGTTATCTCAGTTTTGGGGCTTGGCACAACTGAGTTTTGAGTCTTGAATGAAACCTTCCACGAAAAGACTCAGAATGTTATCAGGAGACACAGATGCTCATTTAAAGGATTTTTTGCACTTGCTTATTCATACTTTTATTCGTTTGCTCTGCTCTACAGGCACTGAGTTTTGAATCTCTCCTATAGCATCTCTGGACCCTCTCTTCCAGCGTTTGACCAAATTCCTGATTAAATTTGTTTTCCTTATTTCTACTCAGAACTTGCTGCCTGTTCCAGGCTGTGTCTGTGCCTCTCATTGCAGTACCCCTGTGCCCAACCCTGACTCTCTTTCCCAAACACTGCCTTTAGGGAGCTGAAGGGAGCCAGAGTTTCCACCTGTTCCCAGGGCTGAGCCATCCCAGTTGTGTCACTGCTCAGTCCTTAGTGCTGCAGTCCCTGACATCTTCACGAGCTCTGCTGCGCCAATGGCAGCCCCAAACTGGGCACACTTTTGGTTTCACAAGGGCTGAACATGAGGAAAAGGTAATTTCCCTCAGCCTCGGTCTTGCCAGGTCTTATGTCCTCCTTGTAACAACCACGAAAACACTGAAATTTGCTTTGTTTGCCAGGCTTAAAGCAGCCAGGCTTAAGTCATGCACAATGATAGTTCCCAGAATCGCTTTGCTTTTTCATCTGTTTATTTCTTGAGGCAATTTCTGGTCCCAGCAGTTGTTGGAACACTTGAGATGTGGACCCAAGAGCTCAGGGAGCAAAGACAATTCGAGGTGGTTTCAATCTCACATAGATGGCTTTCAAGGTAGTTGCAGCCCCCACAGGATTCTGGAGATCCCTTCCACGCTCTGGGTGAATCCTCACCTGTGAGGTGGATGGGGTTTGTGCCTGGCTGGCAGACCCTGAGAAGCACCTGGCAGCATTTTTGGTGGTGTGAGTACCAGGTCTTCCTTGCACTGACTCCTCCAGGCAAAGCACAAAGTATCCCTGAGGTTCAGAAATGTCTTTCCCACTGATTCAATTCCCTCAAGCCTGTGCATTTTAAGCAGAGCTACCTGGTCAACCCTGCATCTGTCTTTTCTCAGCGTGGCCCTTATTTCTCAGTTGGGATGTTCAAATAAGCTAAAGTAGGAAGGTAAATAACACCAAGCAGCCAGTTCAGTGCTCAGTGCCCCAAGGGCTTTTTCAGTGTGTTATCAACACAGAAAAAAGAGATTATTTCTGGAAAGTCTGTGTGCACATAAGTGTATGGATGCAAACTAGTTCCATGTTATTCTGTGCATGGGGAGTTGGATGTGGGTTAGGATCTGAAAGTCAATTTTTTGTCTTTTTACAAGACTGTTCTAGTGACAAAGATAACATTTCAGAAATGTGTTAATACAAGCTTTAGGTCCTTTTGTGTATTTTGTGCTGTAAAAGAACCAAATTGATGAAGGGAGGTCATTTTTGGGCAGAGACTGAAAAAGGTGATGTGATGTGATGCAATGGTGTTCTACATTTGGTTATTTTTTGTGAAGTTGCATTAAGTGAATAGCAAGATGCACTGATACCTCTCACAATGTACAGAGGCTTTCTGTTTTTAACAAAATTCAAATTTATAATATTGATTTTGGGACGTGCCGAGTTGCCATATCGCAAATAGAGAAATATTCCAAGCCAGTTCAATTCTGCATAAATAACACCAAAGTTTTCTTTACTTACAAACATGGGAGGTCTCAGCTAGCTTCCCCTTTTTTCCTCCCCCACCTCATTGCACTACTTGTAGTTTATCTCCATTGTTTACCTACAAAACCTACAAGAAGTGCCAGAGGCTGTGGCACTGCTGCTGCCCTTGGTGTTGTGTGTCAAAGCAATAAAGGACAAGCCCAGAATGGCAGAGTTCAGCTGCTTGCATCACTTGCAAACCCGTGCCAGGGAGCTTGGAGCTGCCCAGCAGGGAACACTGGCACTGCTTCTCAGCTCTCTCCCTCTCAAGAAGCAGCAGCTTGGCAAAATCTAAAGGGAGATCTGGAAACAAAACGTGGCGTTCCTGACATCACCTTGGCAATTTTCGGTCTTCACCTTGTGTGCTTCTTGTGGGAGCTCTCTCTGCACTGCTGCAGGAGTGGGGTGACTCTGCTGTCTCAGAACTACCCAGGAGCTCTCTGGCCACCACCCTCAGCACAGCCATCAGAACTCCTGGCTGTCCTTGGGGAACCACGCTGGAGGGTTTCATCACTGCTGGCTTTGGTCTGTGGTACCTTAGTTAAAGCTCAAACCCAGCTGCTCTCCTCCTTCTCCTCCTTCTCCTCCTCTCTTTTTTCCTTCTACTTTTGGGAGGTGTTTTCTGTGGACAGAGCAGGCTGCGAGCAGCTTCTCCATCACCTGGACACTCCAGTGGCCACTGGCCACAGAACAGAGCTGAGAGGAAGCAGATTTAAGCCACTACTTTGACAGTGCAGAGTTGAAAAAGCATTGCAGCTTCCTGCAATTAAACGTGGAGGAATTAATTATAGTGGGGAGAAATCCATCCACTTTTGAGTTTCAGGAATGATTTTTTTAATGTGGAAAAGGATGTTAATCACCACAGTAGTGAAATTGGGAGCCTTATTTAGTGCTGCTGGCTGCCTGGATAAACAATGCTGCACAATGTTTATCTCTCAGTCCATCACTCAGTTGATCTCACTGTCTCTTTCTCTCTCTTTTCTCACAGTGTGATATTTTTGTGTTTCAAAACCAAGGCTCTCACTTCTTTCAGTGTGAACATTTAAACTATGCCAAATGTAAATTTGTGTTCTAAATACCCCACTTCTCTCAGAGCAGAATGGCAGTGTATTGTTTTCTAAAGAGCATTTGAAAATGCACTTTGACTTCAGGAGAAATAAGACAGTTAATTTTGATCCAAGTCAGCTGAACACAAAGACCCTGTTCTGCTCTCAGTGTACCTGCCCTGCCTTCCCCAGATCTTACTGTCCTCTAGGAATGGTAGAACTTTTGTTCTCTTACCTTTCTCATAGCAAAATAAAGATAAGTTTGCCTTTATTTTGTTTCTTTCCCTGCAGCTTGTGATTTATGGAAGCAAAAGGATATGGCAGTGGCTGTCTCCCCAAAATTCC
The DNA here is from genome assembly GCA_013396875.1 of Vireo altiloquus. NCBI lineage: Eukaryota > Metazoa > Chordata > Aves > Passeriformes > Vireonidae > Vireo > Vireo altiloquus. The sequence goes on from VZRF01010868.1 coordinate 20,279, forward strand.
AATTATTCATCTTTCTGAACTTCCTGCATTCTGAAGATGAGCAAATAGTGTTTGCTCAAGTTCTCTTTACTCTGCCTGTTCTTCTCAGTCTGAATATGGAATATAAATCCACGATAAAATTCAAGGTCTCAGATTTAAATAAAAGACGCAACAGTTGAGGAATCCAAATACTTTGCCAGGGAGCTTTCTTTTCAGATGCTGCTCCATGTATGCTCTGAATGCTTTCTCCTTTCCAAGTGGGATTTATTATGTAGAGGCTGGAATTAGTGACCAAGAGATTTCCTCTTGTTATTAATGTAAATAGACAATATTTCCATTGAAGGGGACCCTGAAGCCTTTCGATACATTAGGATGCACGAGCAGGATCTTTATGGAAATACAAAACTGGTACAACACATCCTTAGTGAGAAGCCGTAAAGCAGATGAAAAACTCCCAAACCAACAAATTGTAAAATATGATGGCAGCAATTGATGTCTCCTAAAATTGAGAAATTGATAACGATGCATCCAAGTTCAATTTTGATTTCTAGGGCAGGATTAATGTAGTTCTACGGCAAAATGGGATTTCCAACTCTCTGCAATGAAGCTCTCAGCAAACTGGCAACATTTTACCCAGCAAATGCAGTAACAGCTCACCTTTCTGAACAAGGCAGTATCCAGCTGCACGCCTTCCATCTGCACAGGTATCAGCCTGGCCTTCCTTTAAAAGGTCTTTTTTCCCCCCCCTTTTTTTTCCTCTTTAAAGTTCCAAGCAGGGGGACTGTTAGCAAGATGTATCTCTAGCAAAATGTATTATATAATGTGCAATATAAGGAAATATTTAATTGGCACTGCTTTTTAAAATGCCTGGCAGTCTCCAGACATTAATTTGGCAAATGCCTAAAGCCTGAATAATATTTCTCCAAGCACTTTAAAAGCCTAGGGAACACAATAGGAAGACGTGGACCATTAAAACAGTTAACTCAATGTTTTAGTATTTGAACAGTAACAGAGCTATGGTAGGACTAAAATTCTAGGATCATTTCAAAGTACCTCTGTCTCATTTCCCTTTATAGCCTCATGCAGATGCTAATCCATCATGTTATTTTGTAGGACCTCAGAAAGTTTAAAGGTTGTTTAGTTGGTGGGAAGTGCTCAGGGTGATTACTTCTAGTTTGCTTATTCTGCACTTTTTAGAATAAAACAGTAACATTTTATGCCCAGTAAGCTCTATTACTCCTCATTTGTTTGTAATGCTTCACGTCACACGCAGGTGCCAGGTACCTGGGTTATTATTCATTTTTGAAAAATGCTTAGTGCTGTTCCTTGCCCTGCCTCCTGCAGCAAACAGGCTCTGACTGATGCTGCTCAGCCCCTGCAGCTCCCCGAGCTGGGGCTACCAGCACAGCTGCCCAAAAACCACCCCAACACTGCCACTGCTCCTGGGCAGCCTCAGCAAGAGTCTGCTCATCGCTGGCAGGGGCAGAGGGGTGGATTTTGGGAGTCACAGGTGTATTTTTCTTATAGGAAACTTGGTTATTATCAACATCTTACTTTATTGTAGGTGTCATTTATAATTAAAGTGGCCAAAATATTTTATTGAAGGATTTATGGGAGCATATTTGTTAAATCAAAGAATACATTTTATAAATTTTTAGCTTGTTAAGTGTAATACAGTTTATTAGACTGTATATTAACAAACTCCAGATCATGTAATTAACCATATGTTTGGTGTTTAAACACATGTAGGTGTTTCTTCTTAAGGCACATGAAAGTAAGCAGTGATGGGTAGTGATGAGAGTCGCTAAGCTGAGACTCTAACTATTGATTGCCATCTCTTTGTCTCTTCCTGTGCTGGTTTGGATTGAGAAAGGGCTTGAGAAAGATTTTCCCACCAGCCCACAGCAAACAGTGTAAGTGAAACCCCAAAACTGGGAGCTGTGCATGTCTTATGAGAATGAATCAATAACTGGGATAGAAACAAATTCCTGCTCTGGGGTAGAGGCCAGGGCCTGAGCAAGCTGAAAATATTAGGCGATGTAATTTCTTTATTTATTTAGCAAGGCAGCTGCTGTTGCAGGGAGCAGAGCGGGGCCTTCTTTAGCACTCCTGAGGAAACACTCACAGGTGCTGTTTGTGCCTCCTCGTGTAAAGGCACCTGTTGTTCAATTTTCAATGCTGAGTCCATTAGACCTCATCAGGGGGGTGGAGAGCTCTGAAGAAAATCAGACTCAATTATCTCTGTATTTTCAGATGCTGGCAGAGTTAATCTTTAAACCTCATTGCTTTATTGAAGCTGTTGTAATGGTACAAAGCTTTTTGCTCTCATTGTCTTGCAGTAGTGGAGAAGTTTAAGGAGTGATGACAGGTTTAAATGGAGCAAGGTCAGAGGGTGAGTTATTGCACCACAGAATGATGTAGATTTGGTATTAACTTGTCATCCCCTAGTCCATTCCAGGGATGCCACTTTCCCTAAAGCCCCAAAGCAAAGTCTTTATTGCTGAGGTGATTTATGTCACTCCTGTGATGCAACTGTGGCTGGGCACACGATCTCAGGGAGCAGCTTTCCAGGAGGAATGGGCTCTCTGATGGGTTTCAACGGGGAAGTCTGGGGAGCAGAGGGAAGGTCAGGCTGCCCTCTGCCAGAGACAGATTGTTCCTATCAATTCCTTACATACCAAGGATCTCTCCTTGCTGGAGGGTTGAGTTCTGTATCCCTCTTTAATACATTATCACATGATGTTTAAAAAGGAATCGTTCAGCTTATACTTTTATTTCATTAGAAAGGATGCAGATAAAGTTGTCACCTGCTAGGAACAATTTTTGGCTATACTGATGTGTAGGGAGCCATAGAATCTCCTTTAGCCTCTTGTGCTTCCAAAGTCTGGGTTTGTGCAGTCACCCCCACAGTGTCTCATGGACTAATTGAGGAGTTCATGAACACATCTGTAATGGAAAGACATCTCTACCAGCAGCTGACAGTCAGGAGGGAGGGGAAAATAGAAAAGAGGCTGCGTGGGGCTCTGGGTTGTGAGCTTTAATTATTTACAGCATTTTCCTGAAATGGACATGGTCCCATTCATGAAATAAAGAGAATAACAACTATTTGATCTTATTGGGCAATGCATGAGCAAGGGAGCAGAGATTTTTGTCCTTAATTCTAAAGCAGTTCTACCATTTTAGGGTGGGCTTATACGAGGTACTACGAGAGATGTGAAGAAAAGCAACAGGGAAAATTTTCAAGCCTGGCTCCTGAGAGGGAGTAGACCTGCATTTAGATCCCCTGATACACTTGGCCTACTTTCCAGCAGCAATGCCTCAAATTCCATTTGAAAAGCTGGGCTTATTGTCTGTAGGTGGTTCTGAGCTGGGGAGCAGCAGTGCAGAGCTCAGGCTGTTGTCTCTCTCTGCTCTCTGTGGAGTAGTGAGGGCTCAAGTGAGTCACTTGCAACCAGCGAATAGAGATTGTGGTCAGTATTTCTGATGGTTGTGATCATATTTCACTTGATGATGAACTCAATCAGTTAGGGGAAGAATCTTAATGAGGGGTTTCAAATAGTTTTGTTTTTTCCAAGTGGGAATCAGGAGCTCTAGCTGATTTATCTGCCAGTTTGAGGTACTGAATTGTTGAATGCATTTCCTCCTGGCTCTCAGGGTAGTGAAACCACTGAACCCTTCAGGATTAAGAGTCTCTTGTCATGAATAGAAACACCCACACTACCACTGCCTTTGTGATCAGCCATGGAGAGCCAGAATCCCCATGGCAGCAAGGATTTCGAGAGTGTTGAACACAGAAGAAATGATCCCCGTCGACACAATTCCTTCTAGGTTCTTTAGAAATGGATGCTTGCAAAGGGATCCATTAAGTGGGTAATTCTTAGAGCCCAATTCTTCCCCGAAGTGCAGTTTTTTTGCAAGCAGAGTGTGCTTCCCTCTCAGGTCACACAGTGGAGCCTCCTGAATCAACCACTGCTGGATGTGCTGCTGGTTCACACCTGACCATCAGCCTGTGTTATCATAAATGGCACTCACACAGCACTTAAAATAGAAATGAAGTAATGCCTCTCGTGTCCCAGAAGCTCTGTCACACTGTGGAGCAAGCTTGAATTCTCAATTCTCAAGTCTGCTGTATTCACAGCTAATTTATTTTTTTTTTTTTACCAGGGTTCGTTACTTTTTTTACATACACTATAAGAGAACATGTCCAAAATGACTATTTGAAGCCAAACTGATAAAACAAGCACCTGTAAAGTGTCACAAATTATGCCCTGGGATGCAAACAGTGCCAGCAAGGGTGGATGAGGCTGAGATATGTGTAGAATGATGACGGTGTAGACTAATTACATACAAAAGCAGAGATAGCAAGCTGATCATACGTGTTGCTCCCCTGAAGCCCAGGCAAAGAGGAACAGAGTGGCAACTGGCATCCTGCAGGGAAGAAGCACCTTAAAACCTGATCTGCAGATGTCTGAGGTACAGTAGGTGAGAAATCAGAAGGTTTGGTTGAAGCTGCACAAAGCTCAACGTGACTCTGTACGAGAGATCCTGGTCTTAACACATATATCAGGCTCACCACGCACCTCCCAAAAGGATTGGCAGCAATGTCCCTGTGTTTTGAGGGTGCCCTTGTGTGTTCCAAGCGTGTGTTTCCCTGCGTGCCATTTGCATTAGCATTTTAAATGTTAGTCTCCATAAAAAAGCCTGTATGGCACATTTTTAGCTTACAAACGAGGCTCTGAGTTAGGGCAATGTTCACCTGGAGGGTCATATATTTCATGCTTCATTGCTTTCTGCTGGTGATTTCTGAGGTAATCTGCAGTGTCTCTGAGAAAAGGTGCCAGTTACTGTGCCATGATTGCTGTTTGGGGAAGTGTGCTGTTAAAATGTCTGTCTGGCAGTCAGATTAACCACAGATTTATATGCACTTGCTGAGAAAAAGATTTGGCCTTCTAAATCCTGATTTCTAATTGGAAATAAGCAGGATTTTATACCCCTCTCCTCCTTTCTTTTCTTTTTTTTTTTTTTTCCCCATGAAGCAAGAAGAATAAGCTATGTGCTGATTTTTAATGGGATCCTTCTGTAACTTGGTAATGTTCTTTTATAATTTAGGTGTGTTTTGGTCATCTCCTAGAGGTTCATATATTCCTTCTCCCTTGTTTTATTTCTCAGGAATCCCTGAAAAAATTCCTTCCTTTTACTGTTTTTCTGCTGTGTTTCTTCAATATCAGTTTATCAGCTGGAGATACTTATTTTGTTATTTAAGTGCAAAACTTCTTGCCATCTCTATGGAACTATAAGCCTTCTTCCTAGTATTAGAACAGGTTTACCTGTGGATGGTCTCTTTTCTCTGCAGCCAGCACGGCAATATTGAGAAAAAATAGTTTTCTCTGAAAATTGAAACCTTTTCTTACTCCTATTTTTCATCCATTGGTGAAACTCTTCTGAAGAATTGTTGTATTTCCAGAACAGTTCCTGATTTTATTGAATCTCTTTCCTCCTGTAAAAACACTGGTCTGGGTGAGAATTTCCTATCCTTCCACATGAAACCCTTTCCCTTAGTTTTTACAGCTTTTCCCCAGGCATCCAGGACACACTGTAATCCTACCTCTGTTGGGAAGGACATTTCCCAAACCTGTGCTGAAAACATTGTGCATTTACCTACAGGGATTTTCATAAATACAGTCACTGTCCTTTTTTAAAGAGAAGAAAAACGACAAAAGATTAAAAAAAGAAAAAAGCCTGTACTTCATATACCTGTGAATAAATACACTAAAAATCTTGTTGGAATAAGGAGGAGGAATCATGTCAGAACTATTAGATGCAAAGAGAAAACAAAACCAGGAGAAGACCAGAGAAAAGCAGAAAGGGCAAAAGGAACAGAGGCTGAAACAGTGGTGGTTTAGTATTTTTGTTGTTAATGGCTTGTTTAATAATCTAATTATGTTACAAATTTAATTTATTTTTTAAATTTGGCTTTTCACTGTCTCAAAGTCCTTTAGCCAATAAAATCCAGGGCACAGGGTCTGATGCCCTGTCTTGGAACCGAATCAAAAAAAGAATACTTTTAGATGATAAACATTTTCTCCAGAACCCGATGAAAATAGCTGTCTTTGTCCCTGGTGTCACGTCTGTCAGTCTTGCTATGACCTGGTCACCGAGGGGTCTGCAGGGACAGGCTGTCTGTGCCGTGGAGAGGCACAACTCCCACAGCACAGCCAAGGAACGAGGGGAGAGGCTGCTGTCAGCTGCACTGGGCTTTGCAGAGGAATTCACAGCCAAGGGACCCTGGGTGTGGGGATATCCAGAGAGGGGTGGGAGGCTAAAACGTGTCATGAGGTGAAGGGTGGAAGGCAGAGATCATTAGAACTGCCACATGCTCCAGCCTGTCAAAGTTTTACAGGGGAAATGTTCAATATTCTAGAAACGTATCCATGGCGAAGAGCAGAACTTGATGGGGCTCATAAGGAAATTTTTTGTGACACTTTTCCTGATGAAAGCTTTTCTCAAACCACACACCACAAAATGCTGGGCTGCAAAGGGACTAGAGCCTCTTCCAAGCTCTTTGCGGACTTTGATGGAGATGACATCGCAGACAAGAAAAATAAAAGACTTCTGACATGCAGAGGCTTTTGGTCTTTGAGTGTTGTACTGACTGAATGACCTTGTGAAAAAAGGAAAGTGTTCAAAACAAGATCTGTAGGTGGATGCTCTGCTTGATATTTGCAAGGTTGTGGGTAAAGTAGTTACTAGGACTATAAGTGCATTTGGTGTTTTCCTACTTATATGGTTTGAAACTGAAGCAAAAGGACATGTTTAGGAATTTTTGTAAAGTCATTTTAACATAACAGTGTGCAGAATTTGAAACCATAAACAATAGAGAACTTGCCACAGTGACACTCCCAACTCAGAATGCTTTAAAGTTTAGTTTAGAAGTCGTGAAGGCACCTGCTTTAGTCTGTTTATTTTCAAACTGGCACATTTTTCCCCGAGTTGATTTAATTATTCTATTTTCATGTTTCAGTTCAATTTAGATGCACATTTAAAAGTGAAATATAAGTCAAAAGCATATCAAAACTATTTAACAAAGCATGATTGACTTTAACTGACAAGTTCACTGCGATGAAATTTCCGACGTCTTGCTGAAAGAGGGAAGGAAAACACGTGTCGATACCGTCAACATTTTCACGGGCTAAAATGGAAAAAGGAAAAACAAAAAAAACCAAAACCCACCACATTTTGTGCTCAGCCTCTGCAATCAGTCCCACAGGCACTGGGCTCTCTGAGTGCTGCTGCACACCAGGCTCCTGCTTCGTATCCGCTGCTGGATGGCGTTTCCAGGCCTTGATGAGCTATTTTTGGTTTTGTTGGTTCTCGTGCAAGTGAGACATTTGAAAGCAATCTGCAGAGTTAGAAACGGGAGACACTGAGATTTCCACACGCAATTCCAGCATTTAAACTGAATCTCTCTAACTCTCGATTTAGATGCTTTGCAGTGCTTGCCAGCTCAATAGAAGTTTATTTAACTCTTTACATCGTGGGTTCTAAGAGATGGGTGTGAAAGTTCCATCAAATTTCTTTTTCTGGGAGGTCTGTGATGACAGAGCTTGAGCTGCCCAATTTAGAAAAGAAATACAGGTGGTCAAGCACATCAGTTACACGTGCTTGTATGGTGAATTTGTATGTAGAATATTCTAATTCCAATATTTTTTCATCAATATGTGGAATGTGTGAGGTACAGTCACCATTATGATGTTTCTAATTTTATTTCAGTTTACTTCTGTCAAAAGCAATTATTCTAAATTTTGGACCTAAGACTTAGAGGTGCTACTATCTAGGCTGCTGGAAGTCTGTGGGAAATTAAAGCAAATCTTTGCTAATTTCCAACTGGTCTTGGCCACAGCAAGTTCAGATTTTTTACATCCCAATCTCAGCAAAGTGATTCTGTTTTATTCAGCCTTGGGACTGTGAAAGTGAGACATCATGGGATTGTAGGATGCTTTAGGTTCAACTTAAATGTCATGGGCTTTTGGCTTATTTGGGAGGCCAGATCACTATAGTATTTATAAATAAAATTGTTTTCAGAATGTCTCTAAAAGTCAATTTTCTTTTTATGTTATCCTACATACTTCCTTCCTATGATTTTTTTCCCCACCACCTTCATTGAAAATCTTATTTCAAATAAAAGGCAAAAATGAATCTCATTTCTCAAATGAGAGGAATTTTTAATGACTTAAATATTTTTTCTCCTGCCACACAATATCTGGCTATGAAATCAGGAACAGTTTCTCTTCTTACAGATCCTCTCCAGTACAGAGCAATGCAGAAATAAAGCCCAGCCCTGCTCCTGAGGGAAGCATGGAGAGATGTCGGCTCTGGGCTGCTGCTGCTGCTTTTGAATATGCTGATTGTGCCTCTGGAAGGAGGCTGGGATGCCCTGGAGATCTGTGATCTCTGCTGCAGATTAGAGCTGTCTCCCCAGTGAAGCAGCATGAACCAAATACATAACTTTATGAGTCCTCCTGCCTCAGATCTGCGCTCAGATGACAAAAAGTAAAAGGAATTAATCAGGGCCTGATGCAGCAGAGCGTTTTGCATTGTATCTTCATTAGGCTGCTTTTGCTTTCCTCTTTTGGAAGGTTCTTTTATTTACAGATTTCAAAGCCAGATGACAAGGAGAGCTCGCAATGCACTTCAGCCACTGCAGCACTGAAATTCAAAGGCAAGGACACAGGAGGAGAAAGATTATCATCTTATTAGTGAAGGAGGATAAAGATTATCAGGCTGCAATGATCCATTATTTATAGGAATGCTGTCCTTTCCTGTGTGTGTTACTGAGGCATTTAATGTATTTGTGCTGGAGATTAACATTGATGTTTTTTTCTTTAATGTCTGTTTTCAGTCTATGCTGTGCAGGTTGGCATTCAGGAAACTCAGCCAGAGGAGAAAAACAGTAGTATTAATTAGGAACATCAGTCATGGGTGTTATGAAATTCAAAATTGCCAAGTTTCCAGTGCAGTTTAGTGGTAATTATAATAGAGTGTGGAGACAAGCTGTTCTGTTCCCTCTAAAGAAATGCAGAGTTTGTTGGATCAAAGCGCTTAATGCAAATCCTGGGGAATGCAATGCTGTATCTAGAGTCACTTGGACTTTTTAAATTTTGTTTTTGTTTTTTAAAGGATGTGTTGCCACAGCTAATTCATCAACAGTGGCACTCGCTCCTTCTTCAGGGCTGTTTATCACAGCATCTCGGTCTGCTCCATAAATTATCCTCAATTTGCAAATGAGAATTTTGTCATAATAAAATAGAATGAATTTAATGGGGCTTGTCTGAGTCATCAGCAGAGCTGGACACTGGAATTGGGTTCCACCTGAGTATTTTTTTATTTCTGCAGGGAGCTAGAAACCTAAAGCTGCCCCCTGCTGAACTTCTGGGGACTGGGTTTGGATCTGTTCTGCAGGCTGCTGGGAGGAAATTCCAGTAAAATCCATGCAAACCATGGCTGTGCTCAGAACACTTGTATTGCCTAGACAACGACTCTCTTCCCCAATGGAAAATCTATTCTCTTCCACAAAAAAAAACCAAAAACAAAACACCCCAAAATAAACAACCAACCCCAAAACAAAACAAACAAAAAAAATCACGCCCAACCAGAAATTTGAGGGAGGAAAGCTGGTGAGACTGTTGCCACCTTTGCTGAGAGTACTTGACTCTTTGCAAGGTTGGGTTTTGAGCCTGAAATGTGAAAAAAATGGCATTTTATTGACAGCAAGTTAATTTAAAATTTATTGTCATTATTTTTAGTGAAGAAAAGTCTTCACAAATTTATTCAAGTCATAGGCAGTCTAAAGGTTTCTCTTGCAAAAGAAAAGCATCAGGCTCAATCTATGTTTGCATTTGAGTAATGCATTAAAAATCAATTAAATCCATTTGAATAATTGAGGTAAATTGGTAGTAGTGAACTGGGTTGTCCTGACTGAGGATGTAATTAACTTCAAACTAAGTAATTGTAAGTTAATTAGAAACAATGTACGCTCTCCATCTTGTAAACATTTTAGCTAAGGCTTGTTGGGAACTGAAATAATAAGGTTAGATTAGAATCAACAGTGGAATTCAGGGAACATTTAAGGAAATAACCCAGGGAATGATCCTATTATAGGAGAGGATTCTTGGTTTTCATTTTCCACATCAGGGAAATGGAAAGAAAAAGAAAATTTGTGCTTATGTATCTTTGCTACAGTTGTTCAGTGTTTGACTGAAGAGCTAAAGTAACTTCCCATCTGAAAGGTTTAATTTTAATACTGCTGATGTAACAACCTCCTTGAACCTCGGTTTTTGTTACAGATTTGTATTTCCAGCACTGCTGTTAAGTTTCTGATATTTTACTGGCACCAGGTTGTTCAGAAATAATTGGGTACTTTAATATCAAAAGAGACATAAATAACTTAAATTGCTTGAGGAATTTTATTTTAAAATTCCTTTAGTGCATATTTCTCTGTCAAATTTCAAATTATTAAAATGCTCTGATTTAAAATATTGAACAAATGTTTTAATATAAAATTTGGAAGCCCTCAGGCAGGTAACTTGGTAAGATTTTCTCACAAGCAGGCAAAAAAAGTAAAGATAGCATGTCCTTAGAACTTCCTTTTTTTTTTTTTTTTTTTTTAGACCTCAATAAACTCAGTTAAGGCTAAGTGGCTAAGTTAAAAGTGCTGACATGTATCACTGAACGGAGTTGACAGACTTAAACTTTGGAAAAAATTTCCATGACTGTCAGTTTTAATGTAAAAGCAGATGAACAGGAAGTTCTGCAATTTAAGTTCTTCTAATATATGGAAAACAGTTCATGAGCATTTATTTTCCCTCAGATTATGGAATGGACTGCAGTGCCACTTAGCTGACATGTTTATTGCTGAAGTGTTTATTTTAGTATTAATCCTTAAAAGCCAATACAAATTTAATCTTTTCATAGCTGTAGCATTTTGTGATTCAGAGTGAGTGATGCGATGAGTAATGGTAATTCTGCTGATTGCACAGAATTGGGTATGAAATGCTTTAATCAATGAATACATTACTGAAATATTTAAAGAGAAACTGCCAGGTTTCCAGGCCCTGGTCGGTTTTAGAATTTGGCGGCTTTATTTTTAATGTTTTATTTTTAAATCAGGGGAAATGATTTCGTGTGTGACTGGAAATACCCTGAATGTTCTTCGGAGAGCAGCGATGGGAGGGAGAGGGAAGATCAAACCCTGCACGGGCAGAGCTGTGCTGGTGGAACAGGGAGCAGCTTCAGCCAGGGTGTGGGAAACAACGGAAGGGGAGCATGCAGTAAATCAGAATTCTGCCTGCCGTGCCCAGGGAAGTGTCCTGAGCTCAGGTGGGACACAGGAGCTGCTGATGTGGTGGCAGGGCAGGACAGGGACACAGCACCTCAGGGAGGTGCAGTGCAAATGCCAGGGGCTGTATTAAAGCAGGTTTAAACTCTGAGGCACTCATTAGACTTCCATCTCCCCTGGGTTTCTGTAGCCCCTTTATGTTACTTAAGAACTTTGTGGTATCAAAATTGCTGAGCAAGTCCTGGAAGCGATGAAAAAAAAAAGTTTTTGCTTTGATCGTCTCAAGTTCTGTAATAGTGAGAAAGTTTTATGTACCTTTAAAAGTACCATGATCTGAGCCTGATGTTCCATTGCTAAAAGGCACTCGTGGGATGATGTGGAGTGAAGGCCAAAAGAAACCCCACCCAGTTTGGGTGAAGGCCAAAAGAAACCCCACTGGTGCTCCAGTTTGCAGGAGCACCTCTGACTGCACAAGGAGGATAATTGCAAAACATCTTCGGGTTCTTCAGGGCTTTATTCATTCCTGCTGCAATGAGCACGCCTTGGCCATTCAATATGCAACAGAAATAACTCTGATTGTCGCAGATTTAAACTAGAAGTAGGTTCTGTGTTGGGCAGATAGAGAAATATGGGTAGAAAAATTGTTACCAAGCCGTGGTGACAGCTGGCTGTTCCAATATTCATGGTGGACCAACAATGCAATAGTGGATCAAGTCTGAGCACTTTAAACTGCAGACAATTGGCAATGCTGAAAACACAGCTGTCCTAATCCCAGTCAAGCATATTTTTTTAGCCAAATAATAAATAAACCAGACAATGTTGAGGGCAGAATAGACAGATAAACATAAACACAAAAATTGAACTCGAATACTGAGCGATTTTTGTTTGTTTTGCAGTATCGCAAAACAGCAAATGCAAAAGCTTTGGAAGTGTTGTGGAGATTTCCAAGCCTCTACAACAGTTCCATCTGTCCCCAGATTTATGATTAATTACATCTGCTGGGAGAAAGGAATATGAACATTTTTTCTTTCCAACTGTTTTTTTGGTAAACTCAGCTGATAAAAATGCATTTAGGTTCCCACAACAAAAAAAAATTCCCTTTGGTAATTGTGAAATAAGTGGATTTTACAGCAGGCTGTATGATCCTCTACTTGTGGAAATATGATGTAAGTAATCACAGCACTGATGTTATGAAGATGAGCTCTTGGCATTTGCTGAACAGTATGGCTAAAATGTCTTTTTTCAGGCTAATCTCTGAAGCAGTGTGAACAAAGTAATCAGATTGAGATGAAAAAATTTAAGTGGATCATCAATATGACAGAAGAGGTTTTGAGAACACTTCAAAAGATGGAAGAGAAGGATATATCTTCTATTTCAGTTTTTAATCTTAGTGAATTCTATTGTGCTTGCCTGAAAAGTGACACATTATTTTTCACAAGGAGTCCCAAGTGAAACCAAAGTTGTGTGCTAATACACTAAAATCAAATAAGGTAGCCAGTTTGTTTGCTTTATATATACTGGAAATGAATTTGGTTAAAAAAAGTGATAAAAGGTGTTTTGTTAATCAGAGACTAGAGATTTCAGTGTTGAAAAAGAGTATTTTTGCTAGAAGCAAAACATTATAATGATTCTTATTAATTAATTTAATACTTTGAGGAAATACAGGAGAGTGATATGAGCTATATATAATGCTATTATAAAAATACAAAATGAAATTTAAGACTTAAAGTATAACATGTATTTTAGAAATGCACAAACACAAGAAATAGTTTTTTCCTGTTAACAAGTTTACGAGATAAAGAACACGTTTGAATATAAGTTCCTTTTTAGTTCACTTTGCTTTGGATCACGACAGGAACAAATGTCTGCTGATGTTGCTTCTCCCACTGTTTATTTTAGGTAATAGCAAGGATGGATGGATCTTAACCTCCTCTGAAGATTACCTGATGTAACAACTCTGTTTAATTCAAAGCCTTTGGAAATTGCTGGCTGNTCCTTAACCTCCCCTGAAGATAACCTGATGTAACAACTCTGTATGCGTGTTTAATTCAAAGCCTTTGGAAATTGCTGGCTGCCTTCAGAGGGCTCTGGGTCAGACCCTGGCAACACAATTTGACTTTTCCATGCATGAACTTGCAGGGGAACATTCCCATGCATTTGATGGCATTTGAACAGAGAGGGAAATTTCAATAGGTTGCAGGAGGAGTTGGCTCATCCCCTGGACTGGTAGGAGTCACTGGAAGGAGCAGGGCCACTTTCTTCCAGGTTTCCCTGAGCTGCTGAAGTGCATGAAGTGCTGTTGGTTCGCAGGGGTAAAAGGGATGGGAAGACTCTGGATTTTGCCATTTTTCACCTAGGTTGTACTTTCTTGTTAGGAAGTCAAATCAGATTTTGGAGTTCAGTTTCAAGGATCACGTGAAAAACGTGCCTAAAAATTTTGCAGCTTACCTAAGAACAACTTTTTAAAAACTTTCTTTCAAGTCATAGTACTTGGTTATCGCAAGTTAACCTACATTAAATAAAAACCGAACAAAAACCCCAAAATTTTCTTTCTGTCAGCTACTTCCCAACTTGCTGCTCTATCCCAGTGGTGTAGCATCTATTTCCCTTAATCCTGCTAAATTGGTTTAGTCCCAAGCTTTGGCCTCATCTGCAACTGTTACTTTATTCCCCAGATGAATGAGGGAAACCAAGAAGGTGTCACCCATTCTTTCCCAAACCCTCTGCAAGGTTTCAGCTTCATCTCTGCAGCTGTCCCTCAGTGCAAAACCTTTGGAGAATGACAGTGTTCTGTGGCACCAATCAGCCTTTAAGGATTAGTCTTTGACAATAATTGTTATTTTATTTTAGATTAGGCCTTCAGGTGCTAATCCCAGGCTGTAGCAGAGCAGTGCAGGGAATAAATTCAGCAATTCCCTCGGGGGATGCTGTACCTGCAGCTGTCTTGCAGTGAAAGATGGGATTTTGCTCGAGTGCTATTTAGATGAGCTTAACTTTCTTGGTCTGGCCTGAAAACAGAGTTCCTTTCAGGGCAACAAGTAGTAGAAGGATGATGCTGCTTCATCCCTGTGTGATTCTCTTCAGCAAAAGCTCAGTGCTGCATTTTAGTGGTTTGTGTGATGAGGGAAACACAAATGACTAGGATGTATTTCAATTCTTTTGCTTAGCCTCCTGCTACAAATTTAAATGTTGAGGTGAGCACCAAAAAGTAAACTAATTATATTGTCTTGGCCATCACGGACTATAGCATTGCAATTTTTTTGGTCTTCTGCAGAATCCCCTTTTAATCAGATATTCCACTGGAAAATGCCAGTGGGATCTGGCATTTGGTAGTGGTTTATGGTGCAGATGTTTTTTAATGTGGATTTTAGTTTCTTTTTCCCTTTATCATAAAACAAGGCATTTGAATCTCATTATCTTACTTTGATTTCTTACTGTATTTCTAATACCACTGTAAGGAGACCACGTCTGTTCCAGAAGAAAAAGAAGGTAGAAGATTACCTAGTAAAATGAAAACTTAAACTCAGACAACAGAGAGGATATAGATATTATAAGAGTGAGAAGAGTTTAGCCTTTGAATAACTTCATTATGGATGCAATATGTTCACAGTTATTTGACATTTAAATACAGATGCCTTCTGCATGGGATGTGCCAGAACTCTGAAGTTCTTTGTCATGCATAAGGCTCAGTTATGAGGTTTCCAGAGTGTACAGCTCTGACTTCATTAATCAAACTTTGACCCATGTGCCAAAGAGCTTTCATATTACAGGGGAATAAAAATTAACTTCTGGAGATTTTTATTTTGTAAACCTGAGTTGCACTGATCTCTGCCTCTCATCCATTCACGGGCAGGATTTGTGATTTTTCTATGCATTACTGCTCACCACAGTTAGTGGGGTATTCCTGCCTGACTTTTAGCTGGCTATTTACAGTCAGCATCCTTACAGTAATATTCAGACTTTTTCATGGAGTAAATGTCACAGGAGCAGCAGGACCTTCTTTCTACATTGAGCTGTTCTTGTATGGTGTAAAATTTCATAAAGCTTTTAGGAGCACTAATTGAGATTAGTATTAATGTAATGCAATAAGCCCTGTTTATGCTAGCTTTTTAAAATTAGACTTCTCTGGAAGCAGGAGGTTCTAGCAAGCTTACATGTTATTTCATTCAGTCTGTCTCCCAGGAATATAAATGTATTTGTTCACAGACAAGGAACATTTGGACAATGGAACATACATTTGCATTATGGTCCCACTCTTAAGTATCCTTTCACCTTTCTGTTTTGTAGCCTGTCCATCTGCAGAGGACTGCAGTGATATTTGGTAATCCAAAGATTGCCCCATCCCTTAAAATTTATCCATCTTCCTTGTCTGCTGAAGTTAAACTCCATAATCCCAGCAGTACTTCAGCTAAGGCTGCCCTCAACCTTCCCAGATGTTGTTAGTTTTTATTTCTGCTCGTAGCAAATCCAACAGAGTAAATCCTCTGGCTGTCTTGTCCCCTGCTCAGGATTCAGTGAGTGCCTTTGGATTTTTGTGGCTGGTGCATTTTCCTTAATGAAAACCAAAGAGGATCCACGAGCAGATGGGGTTAATGACATCCCCACCAATGTTCCTTTCTCTTGCA
>VZRF01010873.1:0-24965 GCA_013396875.1 Vireo altiloquus
CTGTCGCCGAGCAGAGGCTGACCGAGACATCAGTGGCAACAAAGTGGAGAAGCACGGGCTCTGTGCTCATGTCTTCTGCTTGGTGAGTTGCTCTAGGGCCTCCCTCCAGCATTGCAATTGGCAGCCCCTGTCACTCTCTCCTCAGCTTTTTGCTTTTTTCGCAGTGTTTTGCAAGCCTTTCTCGGCAAGACAGCACATAGGGCTCATGGGCTTTCTCCCTCGAGACATCCAAACTGCAGTCCACCGAGCTGAACAGAACGTGAGAGCCTGCATCCAGGTAGGAGCCCTCCCCTCAGACCTGGATCACAGCAGATGCTCTGCAGCACCAGGGCCTTGCTGACACTGCTTCTGTTTGCTCTGCAGGGACAGGCCATGTGTGCTGGTGCTTTACTCTTCCAGTGCCCTCTCTGCAGAGACAATGAGGCATTTCCTGTAGAAATGTTCATCATGGGGATTAGAATCCCCTTCAGGTTGGTGTCCTTCTGCCTGGCTCACAAGACAGGAGGGGGCAGCTGCTGTGCCAGGCCCTGTCCCCACAGTCCTGGCCCTGCCCTAGCAGTCGTGGCCATGGCCTGCCCTGTGAGTCTGGGCTTCAGCTTCACTCACGGCTTGGAAAAGCACTGGAGGAAGGGCAGGGACAGCCTGTACCTCCAGCATGGTGGAGCAGCAGAAGCTCATCAGCTTTTCCTTTCACCATCAGACAGCCAACATGGGAGGACAACAATGCGTTTGCAGATCCAGGAGAGAGACNAGGCGCTGCTCTGGCCTGAGAAACCGCACACGCCGCTGGGAGTGTGACAGCTGTGCTGGTCTGGGCATGGGTATGAGGCAAAGCACCCGGGTGCCCCTGGGCTGGGGTCAATGGCCAGGCTGGGCTTGGCAGAGCCTGTCTGCTCCTGGAGGGCTGGGGGCTCTGCTCTGGCCCGGCCTGGCCCTGACCTGGGGGGCCCTTGACCCTTCTGCTTTCCCTTACAGCCCCCAGGGATGAGCCAGAGTTCAATGGCCACAGCCTGACCAGACAGTCAGGATGGGAGCCTTCCCATGGCTCTGCAGAATCTGACGCCATCAGCTCCAGCTCTGGCAACCTGGTGCCATTGGCTCTTCCTCCCCAGTCTCCATCTGCAAAGAGCAGCAACCGCAGAAGTGTCAAACATTCAGCATCAGAGCAGTCAGTTGAATCTTTCTTGCAAGAGACCAGCAGCTCCAGCAGGGAATCAGGGTCATTGTACATCGGCTCCCCAGACCCTGAGGACAGCAGCCATACAAGAATTCCTGGGCCTGACCATAGGCAAAATCGCTCTCGCCAGCAACGTCAGGCCCCGAATCTTCCTGTCCGGTTGAGGAATCGCCGTGACAGGAACTGCAGGAGAGGACCGAGGGCTGAGAGGCCCCAGCACACGGAGACAACATCGAGGATGTCCCCCAGATGCAGCTGCTCTTGCCAGCAATGTTGGGACCCAAATCCACCTGTCCGGTCGAAGAGTCACCGTGACAGGAACTGCAGGACAGGACTAAGTGCTACAAGGGCCAGGCACAGACACAGTGTCCGGGACATGCCCCAGGAACAACTGCTCCTGATGGCGATGTTGGGCTCCGAATCCACCTGTTGGGTGGAGAAGTAGCCAGGACAGGAGCCGGAGGACAGGAGCAGGTACTGGGAGAGCCAGATACAGGGATGGCGTCTGGGACAATACCCTAGGAGCAACTGCTCCCGCTGGCAATGTCTAGCCTATTAGGTAAGTAGGAACGTAGTCAGGTAGTGTGTTAGTTAGTTAGTTAGGGCATCTCCTGGGCTGGGGTGAATGGCCAGGCTGGGCTTGGCAGAGCCCATCTGTTCCTGGAGGGCTGGGGGCACTGCTCTGGCCTGGCCTGGGGGCCTCTTGACCTTCCTGCTTCCCCTTACAGCCCTCAGGGATGAGCTAGAGCCCAATTGCCCCAGTCTCACCAGTCAGTCAGGACTGGGGACACTGCTCTGGCCTGGCAACATCAGGGTCAGACAGTAGGTCCCCGGACCCTGAAGGATGGCAGGGTCCTGCTTCCCGTTACAGCACCCAGGGATGAGCCAGAGCTCAATGGTGTAGTTTGTACTACTGCAAAGATTAAGATTGAGCATCTTTTCAGTTTCCCCTTTTATCCCCTTTATCTTTTGGCACACTTTCATTCTCCTTTCAGTTCTCTGGTTTCCCTCTGATATTTCGTATGTGAAACGTTTACAGTGTACTGCTATCTTGTGCTGCCACTGTCTCGATGTATTGAAGACAGCGAAGCAGTGCCCGGTCTGTGGGCAGGTCCCACCAGTCCCTGCTGCTGGTGCTCCCGCGGCAGAAGCGGCCCCGGCGGTGCCACGGCGGGTTTCCCTCAGGCCGGCCACAGAAGCCGGCGCACGGCAGCCCGGGCGGCGCAGCCTCGCCCAGTAGCCAGATCTGCGGGCTGGGACCCAGCAGCGGCCACACGCTTCTCCCAGAGCCCGAGGAACGACTGCACGGCTGCCAACAGCGCGGCGAGAATGCGCTGAGGGAACAGCGCGAGCTCGGCTCTGGGCAGGAACCGCACCCCCGTCCTCCGCGCTGTGGGCCGCGCTGTCATGGCGGCGCTCGCCCACAAGGGAGCGACCTGAGCCGCGGAACGGCGCCGGGAACGTTCTGGTACTCAGGAAGGCGCGGGCGCGGGGACCTGTGGCAAACTCCGCGATAAGTCACATTTTCTGAAGAAAGGATGTCCTTTTAATGCCTGAGCTTTACACGCTTTCAAGCCTGATCAACAAGAAGGGGCATTTAACCTGTGACACACATAGCAGCCTGCAAGCTCGAAGTGATGTCCAGGTGTTAGAAAAGCAAAGTACTTGTTGCTAGAATTGCCTTTTTAAGGTTCAGGGCTGGCCACATTTCCCTGATCTCAGACCCAGGAGGAGGTTTACAAAGCTTGGGAAGAAGGATTGCCACCGATAGTGGACACAAAAGATGCAGAATTTAGGGGCCCTACGGACATCTGGTAGAACTGCCAAGATAAGGAAAAAACAAAGGCAACTCAGGAAATATGCTTAAGTCAGCTCTAGCTGAGTAGCAAAGAGTCCGGTGTTTGCAGGCAACAGGACTTTGGCACAAAAATTATCCTGGACGTGACCCATGGGATGGTACCCGTCACCAGAACACATGAAAAGACAGTGCAGTGCAAGCCCTGGGACTGTGCTCCAAGACCACAGATGAAAAAGCCGGTGAGACTGTGCTGGAATCCTTTTGTGGTATCTACCCCTGGTTTCCTTTTCCTCCTTCTCAAAATGTATTGTAAGCCTGACTAAAAAAACCAGTAAGATCCATGCTAACTGCCTTATTCTGAAAACTTGCAGTTGACATACAGGTTTAGTACCTTACAGAGCACGTTTGAAGCCCTGGAACTGGACAGTTCCAACTGATGAAGTGGACAAAAGTCCTTCTGGAATGGAGAGGGTCACATCAGGTAGGGCAAGAGAGCCAACACCATGCTTCGTGACCACCTCTGTTCAGAAGAACGGTAGGGTCCTCGCAGGCTTCCCCAGAAGGTGTCTCAAGGGAAGGTTATAGTCTCCCCTGCCCAGTTTCCTAGACTTTAGCCAAATCTTTCCCACACAGAAAGACAGGAAGCTCAGGGGTTAGGAGGTTATTGTGAGCATTGGCAGAGGTGAATGGTCAGCAATTCAGAGGTTTGTGCAACTTCTCTTCCACGGAGAATCCCTCGTTGTGCATTTCCAGTAAACCAGAGCTTAAACGGCAAGTCAGCAATTGGGGAAATACACCACTGAGACAATAAAGCTGTAAAGTGCCCAGTTTTGAGAGGAACAAGTAAGACAACAAAAGTTCAACTAGCAAATACTGAGAACATGAAAACAAGAAATTGCTTTTTCTAAGGTTCTCTAATTTCTGTTTTTTTCTCTGTGCCTTGTGAAGATTGGCTGCATCCTATTTTCACTGCTTTCTTTTTTTCTGCCTTCGGAATGAATTTTGCATTCTGGAAGTTTGAAATCAGGTAGAAGAAAAGCTCTCTGTTGTTTTCACATAGGCTTTGGCAACCGTGGAAAGATTAAGTTTAGAAGTAAAAGGCTTTTATCTTCTATTACTAGATCAATTTTTAAATACCCTTGTATATCTCACTCATTTGCGAAGACCTTAAATTGATCTTTGATGGGCATGAAAGGAAGAAACACGTACCTCAAAGCCTCTGGAGATGGCTGCCGTGGCGGGTTTCCCTGAGGGGTGGCGGCCCCAGCCCCGCTCCATGGCGGGTTTCCCTGAGGGGTGGCGGCCCCAGCCCCGCTCCATGGCGGGTTTTTCCCTGAGGGGTGGCGGCCCCAGCCTTCTCCATGGCGAGTTTTTCCCTGAGGGGTGGCGGCCCCAGCCCGGCTCCATGGCTCAGGTTTCTCTGAGGTATCGCAAGCCCCGGTCCCACTCCATTGCGGATTTCCCTCAGGGCAGCCCCAGCTCCCGCGCACAGCGGTTTGTGTCGCGTGGCCCGGGCTGGATGAAGGCGGCCCGGGCGGGCAATAACGAGCACGGCCTTTAATATCGCTCCTCTCGTTCTGCCCTTCCCTGGCATTTTCCGGCAGAGCTGTGCTTATCGAGCTTTTGACTTTCTGTGCCCAAGCTCTGCATTCCAGGCACAGCCAGTCCTCCACGTCTGCACCCTGCCCATACCATTTTCGGGGTAAAGCAATGCGCCTGCCTTTCAGCCAACTGTTCAAGGTCTGCGTGCACGCAAAATAAAGAACGAACTTGTTTACACCGACAGCTGTGTTTTTCTGCACCTCAGCTGGCCATGTGTCAGCTGCACACAGAGACCCCCCAACCCTGCCCTGTGTCCCGGCTCTGTCACACTGGCAGTGTTTTGTGTGTCACACTGCCACTGCGTGGAGCTGCACCGGCACTGTGCCGCTGTGGGTCACGCTGGCACCGGGTGCTTCCAGACAAGGCTTGAAGACCTTGGCGTCTAAGCAGGACGATGTGAAAGATGGTGACAAAAGAATGCCAAACGAGAGACCAGCTGCTTCCGGACTCTAAAGGCAGCTCTCTTACGTTGACGCCGTCACTGGAGCCCGGGCTAGCTCAAGCACACTAGCACCAGGTGTCGGGAACCACTTCAGGTTTAGGCTTCCCAAAAGTGGAACCTTTACAGTTGCTTGCTCTACAGTGCAGGACAACTCTCCGCAGACAAAGAAAGGGTGAAGGACAAGAAGACTCTCTATAAAAAATTGCAGAGAAGCTTACCCCACGGACGAGTCAGTGACAAAAAAGCCGCAAGGCCCCTGTGCAGGAGTTCAAATAGCCCTTGGAAGCGGTAGGCAGGTACACTAGGGGAGGGGTAACAGGTGAGATTGATGGGATGACAGCGAACCGGGGGCAAGGGGTGGAGAGGTTTGGTCACATCTCCCAATGGGGCGTCGAGGATTAGGGCATTTCCAGAGGGAAGGATAGGAACGGGATTGGATGAGTCTGGGATGGACAGGGAAGGGTCTGGAAAAGGGGGCAGAGACTGGTGAGTGGCAGGGAGGATGGGAGGGGTTTAACCAGAACTGACAGAGAAGGTACCAAAGTCTAGGAGGGGAGGAACAATGTTCTGGCATACAACTCTTAGGACAAACCAACACAGGGGGAACTTAGAGAAGTATAAATGCATTGCACTTATATATTATTTATATTTTATTATTTATATAATATGCATATTGGGAGAGAAGCAAAGATAAAATGACAAAATATACTGGTTTTAAAAAGTTTTTCCTATTATTCTTGGAGAGTAATTAGACTTCTTTCCCTCTCCCCTGAACTTCTTATTCTTCATAAATAATCTCCCAACATATAATGGTTGTCTTTATGTCATTTCAAAATCTCTTTCTAACATGGGCAAGAGGCTGGAATTCTTTTGTTCTGACCTAAGATAAAAGTCTTGGGACATGACAGTGGGAAATAAATTAAACAATTGTTAGAGAGCTATTTTTGGGTTTAGTAACTACACTGGGCATTGTTACTTTAAGCTTCAGAGTTTTAACAAACCAAACAACGTTCAAGGGAAGAACTGTCGGATGTGGACACAAAACTGTCCTGAGGATGAGTGTGAGGGTGGTTAATGTCTATCTCTTCTGGACACTTCAGCTGGACATTGAAATGTGCTTTGTGTTTATTCAGCGTTAGTTGCCATTGGTGATTTTCTTCTTTTACTGAGGATTCGGGCATGGCAATGTCCCTAACAAAGCAGTGCCTGCACCTCCAGGCCTGGCAGTACTGCAGTTGTGTCAGGCTCTAGCTTCTCGGGCTGTAAACAGAGCAGATCAACTCGGTAGCCTTGGCAGCCGGAGTAGATTTTAAGAATACAAATAAAACTGAGGTGTCAGTCTCCTGCAGGCTGTCAGTGGACTCTTGTGCTCAGCTGCCTTTCTTGGTTTCTCTTTTTACCTTTTTTTTAAAAAAAAAGTTCTTCCTAATCTCTACTCTTAAGGGAAAAAATGAGACCTGTTTATGTCAGTGGCATTTCATATTGCTTACTTCTAGAAAATAAATTAGTAGGATTAGGTGTCCTACCTTTGCAATCTTAAGTCACTGATTTCTATCTTCTTGTTCTTTTAGTTTTTTGGGTTTTTTTCATTATTATCAGATCAGAAAGTCAAAATTGTTCTGTACGAAGAGCAAAGGTGCCAGCCTTGGCCTCTTTGAAGGTAAGTGTCAGTTTTGTAATTCTGTTGATTTATCACAAGTGCTGTAGCTATTTCATACCAGGCCTCCCCCATATAAGTTTTGATGAGAGTTTATTTTATAAACAGGACCCTGAGTCAGTGTACTGCTTGTCCTGCCATCCCAGACCAGGGTGACAAGCCACGAATGACAATCAGATGAAGGCAGGGAATCAAATTATCACACCATCAACAAGTCTTCAGCTGAGTTTATGCTGTTTATATGCAGGTAAAGTCAGAAATGCAATGCAAAAGATACAAACGAAGATTTCCCTAATTACCTGATAATTCAGCTGAGATGAGACACCACTAGCAGCTATTAGAGGTGTTTAATTTTGCTATCTTCCCTTCTATCAGCAGCACTAAAGTCAGCATTTCAACAAGTGCTCTATTTTCCTGTCTGAAACATGGCTTTAGAAACAATTTCAGGGGAATGATGGCTGTTAGCTGTGTTCAGAGAGCCAGATCTAGAACAACTGGTATTCCAGAGAATCCCTGAAAGCGTCTGGAATGAGTGGTTGTCCCGGTTTGAGACAAATTCAGAGGAGACTCCCCTGATGGAAAGCAGGTTGTAGTTACCCCTCGCCCACCAGGTTTGGGAAAAGAAATATTTCCCGGAGGAAAATGAAGAGAAAAAAACTATTTAACAAACACACAGGAAGAAAATAATAATGCTAAATAATAAAATCTCTTGCTGTGGAGAGAAACCTGGAAAAATTTAGAGTCGTTCTGGGTGTGGTCTCTCTCCTCCCTGGAGCTGGGTCCACGTGGCAGACCCCGCTGCAAGCCGGTGGAAAGCCTCCCAGTGAGGTTGCGATGTTCTGATGTTCTGAACAAGTCCAGAAGAGGAAAAGAAGAAACCAAAGTCCCAGGAAAAAACTCTGTCTCTCTTCTTTTGAAGAAAACATAGCCGAGAGCCCACTGGAAAGCAATGAAGGTGCTTCCTCCCCTCTCTGCTACAGCAGCAGAACAGAGAGGAGTAGTGACCTTGAAACACAGAACTGCTTTGAAATGTTCCTCTGGCTGTTTTGTTTTTTCCTTCTCTCCCCTCTCAGGCTCAGTTTAAAGGTGCAGAATGGCATAAGATTCATTTTCTGGGCATAGAGCAGACGATATAGGATACACCATAAAGTCACTCCAAGACAGTGGTTAATGAACACATCCCTGAAGGCTTTCTGGGACATTTTAAAGCTTTCACATGCTGCAGAAGAGAACTTCGACTCTGAAACAGACTCTGACAGCATTGGTGGCTATTTCTGTAGGAAGGATTAACCCTCTGAGTATTTTCTGTCAGTGCTGAGTGTCAATACCTCTTCTGCAGCATATGAAGCTTCAGTGACTGCCCCCAAAATGTGCAAATACTGAAAATGAGCAGATCTTTTGTATGAGCAGGTTGCCAGGCTTCTTCTTGTCCTCCCATGTTGGCTGTCTGATGGTGAAAGGAAAAGCTGATGAGCTTCTGCTGCTCAACCATGCTGGAGGTACATCCCTGCCCTTCCTCCAGTGCTTTTCCAAGCCGTGAGTGAAGCTGAAGCCCAGACTCACAGGACAGGCCAGGGCCATGACTGCTAGAGCAGGGCAAGGATTGCAGGGACAGGGCCTGGCACAGCAGCTGCCCCCTCCTGTCTTGTGAGCCAGGCAGAAGGACACCAACCTGAAGGGGATTCTAATCCCCATGATGAACATTTCTACAGGAAATGCCTCATTGTCTCTGCAGAGAGGGCAATGGAAGCACAATGCACCAGCACACATGGCCTGTCCCTGCAGAGCAAACAGAAGCAGTGTGAGCCAGGCCCTGGTGCTGCAGAGCATCTGCTGTGCTCCAGGTCTGAGGACTCCCTGTGGAACCAGGACTCCCTGAGGACTCCCTGTGGAACCAGGCCCTTTTGCATGCTGGGCACACCATGGTGCCGTAAGACTTCCAAGGCTTTCTTTTATAGGTTGTAAGGATAATCTGCTGCATCCCTATTCGATATTCAATATATTGTTAATTACTAACGTCAAATCCATGCCAAACCTGCTGTGGAGTAGTTTTCTTTGTACAACTCCAAATAAACAGGAATGCTAAGTCATAGGAAGCAGTTCATTGCTCGACAATTAAACAGGAATTTTGTATTAACTGGGATGTGTCCTTCAGAAAGAAGTGTCATATTTATCTTGTGAGGCTCTTTGGTTAATTGGCATGATTTTTTTCTTAATTGCAGTCATAACTGACACAGCTGAAGTTCTTGCCTTGAATAGAATTGATAACATTGATAATCTTTGAAAAACCTAGAGGTAATCCACAGTGGAATAATTTTACAGTCCCTAATTCTGTTTTGTAACACTCAATAATCCCATTTATAGTCTCAAAAAGTAATGTGTGTCACATAGCCTTGGAGGCTGGTACTTATCAGCTGTTATTCCTTCTGAGTATTAAAACTGGGTTCTAAATCAGCACCTCATTAAAATACCTGAACCAGCTCTTTCCAAGCTGATGCCTTCCAACTGGAAACTTAAATAAGTCTGTGATAAGGGAGCGCCAGTGGAGACATTGTGAGCAGCCTGTACCTGTGCCGTGAGGTGTTTGTTTTAAAAGTGCAGTAATCATGGGAAGTGTCAAAATCCAATGGAATTAAAACACTTGTTCTACTTTTACCTTGCTAAAATAGCAGACTTTATTGATAAGAACATTTGGATACCAAATCTATGGTTTAACTAAGTTACAGTCACCACTTGACCTCCTAACAGACTCTCTGTAACTCTGGCTGTCCTAAATATGTCCCTGAATTTGAGACTGTCATTTCATAAAAACTAGTTCTGCCTGTAGTGCTAAGTGTTTACCTGCTGGCATGTCATTTGTGCCCTGAAAGGCAATTTTTAATGTAAATCACTAGTCATAAACCAAAGCAAACAGGCTGTTGTGCACACATCGGAAAGCACAGAAACCACTGACGTGGAATTACTGAAAATGTTCCTGCACTGTTATTGTTTAGAAAGGTGCAAGTCTGAAACACCTTGAAGTTAGGTGGGAGGGGTGGTCTAGGTAGGGATGAGAAGTGTCCTGTCAGCACAGGAGCTGGAGCAGCCAGGGAACACTGACATGGGCCACGTGGGCACTTGGAGAGAGTTTGTGCTTTTGCACAATTAAATTCTTTTTCTTCCTGGGAGAAATCCATTTATCTGTGGGTCTCTTATTAGTGGATTTTGGCCAGATTTGCTGAGACAGGGCTGACACTGGCAGCGCTACAGGCTCCTCCAAAGAGCTGGGGAAATGAGTTCTCTCTGCCCCCACTGGAACAGAATCCAGGAAGACAAAATACACCAAAACTTCTGTTGTGATCTCCAGCTTTGTGTGTGGGTGCTGGATAATAGAGCAGAGTGCTGAACTCTTATTCCTTAAACCTTTGAAGATTTAAGTGGTATCATTTGGTGTAGTAAAGTTGTAGTAAAGCTCTTTGCCATGTAGCTCTCCAAAGAAATACTATTTTTTACTCACTGGTAATCTAATACCTTTTTGAACAGCTCTGAAGGATGGAACAAAATATTTGTAATATACTTTTGAAAATTACAAGAAACTAAAAGGAAAAAAAAAAGGGGTCTAAGGAGCTTTGATAGGCTTTTCCTTTAGAGAGCTCCAGGATTTTCTGTATTGAGTGGAAGTTACACAGCTGCTTTTATCCTAATGTTAACATATTAGGTTACAGGAATCTTTCTACTTAATTGAACAAACACAGGAGAGTATTTATGTAACTGAATATCTGCAACTGCCAGCAGAATTAATTAGGAGAGGAATAATTAGGCAAATAGTAGTGTCCAAATGGTCCCGATAGAAAAATGTATTGTAATCCCAATAGAAATCTCATTAATGTTGTTGTTTTTGATGAGCTGTGCCTTTTGCAGTATCATAAAGGGAGGCAAATGTGGAAGGATCTCAGTGGGGTGTCAGCTTGGGTATGAGGCAGAAACAATATCAAGGTTTTAAGCTGTCTGGTCTCATTATTGTCATTTAGTCATGGCTGCAGCTCCACTATCTGCTTAAAAGCTTCCCTTGATTGAATGAGCCACTTTAGGGTGAAAGAGGTACAGAAGAGAACATTTCAGGTTAGTATTTGGTATGGAATTGTTGCTTCATGCATGGGAAACAAGTTGGCTCCTATGCTGAGCAGATAACCCAGGAAAAAAATGAGACAAATGGAGCTTACTTCAAATACTTCTGCTTGAATTTGTCAGTTTACTGCTTCAAAGAATGGAAAAATTAACGAGCACATTATCTTAGATTTTCCACTGAAATGTCACTCATGCAGAGGAATAAAAGAAAGGTTAATTAATGTGATGTCATTTTTATAGTGGCTGTTCTAGGAAGCAGGTTCCTGGTCTGCAGTGACAAGGTCTGTCACATGGCCAGTGAGGGGAAATACCTGCAAAATAGTCCTCCAGCAGAGACGTTGAGTTTTCCCTATTTCCCCTTCCTTGTGTCACCTGAGAGTCTTTTTAAGCTCTGTTATGAATTACTGTACTGTAATTCTCTCTGAATGCATTTTCCAAGCTTGTTTCATTGATGAATTGGAATGGACTGAAATATATTGTACTGTGAGAATAGCTTTAATCAAAGCTTATCAGTGAAACCAAAGTCTTTCACAAATAATCATTCAGAGATCCCAGCTTGGAAAAGTGTTACATCCTCAGAAATAACCTCCTCCATGCCTTCCAGCTGGGGCCTGGGGAGGTTAAGAGAGATGTTGAAGGGTCCCAAATACCATTGAGGCAATGCTGCTAATACAAATTATCTCACGTAACTCCAGGTTCTAACCAAATTGGTATTATTGCCTTTGTTCCTCTACCAGGGAGCTCCAGGGCCCTCCTGAATTACCTGTTCACAGGGTGAGATAAACAACTCAGGCCAATTAAAAATTAAAACTAGAATTTTATTTGATGCCGTACCTGGCTACCTAAAAACAGAGAGCAGACAGGAATAAGGGAATAAAGGAGGGATTTATTTGAAAGGCCTTCACATGTCACACCCTGGGGGTCTGGAGGCTCCTGCCCCAGTGGATCCCAGGATGATGACACGTCACGAGTTCTTCACACCTTTATAGGTTTGGTCCATTTGCATATCAGCATAAATTTTGCCAATTAAAACTTTAGCTAATGATGTAATTTCCCCAAGCTTTCCCCCTCTCTCGAAGATGAAGGTTTACACTTTGGGGTCCACGAGGGTCTGGGTGTCCTTGGAGAGGAGCTGGAGAGGCTTTGTATGTCTGAGTACAGGAGAGTGACAGCCAACGAGCTACAGGGAACTGCAGAGTTACACTGGGCACTGCAGAATCTGAAAAATACAAAAGTTAAAACCTAAAGCATCATACTGACAGGTAAAAAAAATCAATGAGCAATAGGGGACCCAAGCAGCAGTTTGCCAGGCTACAAGGCCAAAGAGTCGCAGTGCTGAGTGCCCAGCCACAGATGGAGTATGGCCAAAGGCACCTCTGGGAGCTCGTGCAGGGCCTTTCTCAGCCCTGTCTGTCCCTCAGCGTGAAGAGTTACACTGGCCCGATGTGCTTTGGCCCTTCCCACTGCCCACCCATGAGGGCTGTCAGTGCACTCGGGGCACGCTCGGTTGTTGTACCCGGGAGGGGCCCCAGCCTGTGACACATGCTGGTGTCTGACTGGCACCAGCACTGCCCCCTGAAGGGTCTGGATGGCCACGCTGCTCAGCCTCGACTAACCCATTAATAGTAAGACATTGTGAACCTGTTTCAACAATTCTTATAACAAGGGTACCCATAACCACACAACCTTGATTCTTGATCAGCAATTAACAGTTCATACCCATTATTAGAATTCATTAACCACAGTAATGATCAAATATGAAAGCTCATCTGTGCTGTTTATAACAACTATATAGCCTGTCATACTAACCAGCCCCTGAGATCCCAATTTAACCCAATGAACAATTAACAAGGAACATTTTAATTACTAATTAATCACTACTTAGTAAATTCATAATGGGTCCATTAACCTTTCCACTAATTCCTTAATTATTTACATACATAGGAAAGCCAACCTTCAACCCTCATTTATAACAAGGGTTTTGTTAACATTTTGATCAAACTACTAACAGCTGAGTAGTAAATTAATTAGATTTTTAGTGATGGGTAAATTAATCCATATCACAATGTTCTAGGCTGCCAACTCTGGAAAAGTAGTGCTTCTCCTTGTCACAGTGAAAGTTTGCAATAATGGTTCTGTGCATTTTGTATTTATCTGTTCCCCTTCCCCTGTTAGCTATAGTTGCTGATGTTTTTCATCAACTTGGTTTCCTATTAAGGCAGCAGCTCTGAATAAATATCAGTTAGGCAGACCTCTTATTTAGGTACATGTCCTTAAAATGTGACTATAAAATATTCATTGATTCTGGATTCCTGGCGCCATGTTCAGACACAGACGTCTCCTCCTTAGTGAAGAGAGAGAGACACTCAAGTAAGATTTTTGTGAGTTTTTGTGTAGACACAATGTTTGAGAACAGGGTGCAGAGATGGAAACAATTGACTATCAGTCTCTGAATGTGGCCTAGAGGAGAGGCAATGCTCCATCATTTGCTGTCCAGTCCAGAACACCTGAAAATATGGGATTCTCATTTCTTACAAGACACTGAATTTGATGCCACTTGTTACCTAATCATTTATAGCGTTAATGACAAAATCTTTCTTCTGCTGCTTTCTAAACACAGCCCTTTTGTCCTGCAGCCCAGAATTTCCAGGAGGGTGAACAGAGGAGCTGTGTGAGGAAGGAGCAGCAGGCTGGTGCCTCTGGAAGGAGCTGGCTGTGCTGCCCATCCCGGAGCAGGAGTGCCACACGTGCAGCCGTTCCCTCCGGGAACACCCAGCACCTGCGTCAGGGACACCGCAGAGGTGACAGATGAGCAGCAGCTCTGGTGCCTATAAAAATACCAGCTGCTGTGCAGACACTGCAGCTAAGGAAGGGCTGCTTCTCTCTGTAGTGTTCTTGAACAAAACCTTTCTGGAGGTTGTGCTGTGGGAGCATGGCTGAGGCCAGGATTTCCAGAACTGGAGAGATTCCCTGGCAGGAAG
This sequence comes from Vireo altiloquus, assembly GCA_013396875.1. Classification (NCBI taxonomy): domain Eukaryota; kingdom Metazoa; phylum Chordata; class Aves; order Passeriformes; family Vireonidae; genus Vireo; species Vireo altiloquus. Next base: position 13,765 of record VZRF01010873.1, read on the forward strand.
GATCTCTTAAGGGACCTTAAAGCTCACCTCATTCCCACACCCCTGCCATGGGCAGGGACACCTTCCACTCTCCCAGGTTGTCCCAAACCCCCTTGAGCCTGGCCTTAAACACTTCTCTGGGCGCCCTGTGCCAGGGCCTCACCACCCTCACACAAAGTATTTCTTCCCAATATCTAACCTAAACCAACTTTCTGTCAGTCTGAAACTATTCCCCCTTGTCTTACCTCTCCAGGCCCCTGTAAAAAGATTGTTCCCATCTTTCTTGTGGGCTCTTTGCAGGTACTGGAAGGCCAAAATGGACTTTCTGTGTACCTAAGACAGAGCTGGGCAAAGCTGTACTGCTGAACCCTCTAGGGCTATTGGAATCCTGGAAAACTTAGAGAAGTAGAAAATAAACCTTACCCTAGAGAAGCAAGCAGAAAACTAATTTCTTTGTGTGATGTTTTTTTTTTTCTTTCACCAGAAAGGAAATGCTTCCTGAAGCTTTCAAACATTTGCTCTGCCTAAATTTTAACCCTTTTTCCCCAGACCATCTTTTTCTGATATCCAAAAGTATTTTTTCAAAGTAGAATCCAGGCTAATGCAAGGAGAGGAACTGTAGATTAATGAATAATGGGGAAGTCAAAATAATGGCCACAGTGTGAGTCTGATTCAGAAATAAACAGGCAGTAGAAAGTTAGTGCTGGAAAGCATTTCTCAAAACCTCAAGAAAGTTAAACAGCTCAGGTCTCAGTAAGTATAACGTTCCTCTGTTGTGTCTCAGCTGATGAGCATCCTCCTTCTGGGCCTACTGAGTGTATGTCCTGCCTTGCCTTTTTCACCACTAAATCAGAGACAAGAAATCACGTTCAGGTTGTTAAAACATTTCCACAGTAAGCCTCTCATGCACTCATGGCTTTCATGTCCTCCCAAGATCACAGAAGGAAAAAAAGAAAAAAAGGCAAAAAAACAAAAACAAAAACAAAAGAACAACCCAGTGCAGAGGCTAATGATTGAAAAATCAAAAAGGGAAAAGGGAAAAGGGAATGAAGATATGAGAGTGAAAATCAGTTACTTAGGGAGGAGAGGGTGAAGGCAGGTGTTCAAAGGGTAACACTGTTCAGCAGCAACGAGAGTTATTTCTAGAAAAAACACCCTCCAAACATTAACAGATCTGGTCATACTGGGGTGAGGGCAGAGGCAGCGAGCTGGGAGGTTAAATGGTGGATAGCACTGAGCTCTGGCTGCATTCTGTAAGTGAGACAGGGATTCCTGGCAGGAATCCCTACTGGTAAGATTTTGATTCCATTGGAGCAGCAAGAGCAGCCTTTTCTAAGCCCTGGTGCTGCTGTGCCTGGTGTCAAGGCTCCTGACCCCAGGTCTGTAACTGAACTGCATTGGGATCATGTCTGCAGGGGTTAAATGGCTGGACTTGACCTCAGAGGTCTTTCCCAAGCTCAGTGATTCTGTGAATCTGCAGAGGCCCTCTGGGCCCTGCTGCACTGAAACGATTCAACACGTGGGGTGTTGTTTATGTATCTCACCAAGTGCCATCCTGGGAGCGTGGCTTTGGCAAACTCGGGGACACTGTGCAGGCTCCCTGATCCCCTTTTGCAGCACAGATAACCCCTTCACAATTGACACAAGTCAGATTAGTGATCAAACCCGGAATGACTTGAAAATGTGCCTCTGCCTGCGGCAGTGGGAGGATTGCTGGGGTGCACTGCTGGCTCGCTGTGTCCTCCCTGGCCATGGAAATAAAGGGTCCTGGCTGCTAAAGAGGGGTGCTGGGAGCCGCCCTGGGGCTGCTGAGGGGACCCCTGAGGAGGCAAGGCTTGGCCAGGCAGCTTTGCTATAGCCTGGATTTACTTCTCATTCAAAATCTCTGAAAGCCAAACTCCTCCTCCTGATCCTAAGCCAGTTTTTTTTTTTCCTCTGTGAATTTAACTGTTTCTTGCTCATGCTTAGCTAGATTTTAAAGCCATGTTTTAACATAAGTACTGTGGATATTTTTTCCCCTTTTTCCCAGCAGAGGCCGGAGGATGTGGGTCAGCATGGAGGGCACAGAGCTGCAGTCTATTGGGGGAGCAAATCGCCTCCCTTCCCTCTGCTCAGCTCTGCTGGGTCCTAGTGCCTCCCTGCCCTCTGTGCCATCTCACTTCAGCTCTCTTAAAACTCTTCAAAACAACATCCAGCGGGTCGGGAAGCGCTGACCCAGCACATAAAAAGCAGCTCACCTCTCAGGAGCACGTGCAGATCCCATACAAGCCACCTTCTAAAATTAGAGGTTGTGTTAGTCTTTTGTTTGTGTTACAGAGGGGTTGTTTCCGTAAGTAAGAGTTGATTCTGACCTGAAACTGAGTTCTATCACACACGGTCCCTGCTGTGAGGGACAAGTGTTTGCTCTGTTCGCAGAAGGACAAATCCTGCACCCGGCAAGTGCTGCCAGCAGTGTCCTACAGCTCCACTGCTCTGCCGGCAGCAGCGCAGACCTGGAACGGGGGAAGTGCTGCTAACAGCTTCTGCTCCGCTCCCCTTCTGTTTGCCAGGTCGTGCAGACTGCTCTGCATTTCAGCTACATTGTGCAGAGGTTCTGTTTGGATGCGTGAAGCATTTAGCTTGTCTTGGGTTTGGCCACTTTATGAAGGTAAAGCAGAGCAGTAGTTTAGAGATAAACAGAACTAGAGATTACTCCAGAAACTGATTTGCATAGATCTCTTCTGTAAATTTAATGTTGCTAGATAGGTCATCATCAACTGATAAGAATACACTAATCTGCTATCAATGAAGAAACTTGTTTGTGCAAGGATTTTGGTCTAAAGAAGTCTTTCAGAGGAGCATAGTGTTGGCTCAGCTCAGGTTTGCTGAGTCACTGAAAGTAGTTAAATGTAGACGTCTACCTTTTTTCCTTTCCTGCTATACTACTGCACAATTAAGCTCTTTCTTTTGTTAGTTTTTATATTTCCCGAATGTGGGAGCAATATAAAATATGTCAGAGTAGAACCTGAGGGGCTGGGAACTTAATGTAAGTATGGATTTATTTTTAAAAAGAAAAAAAAATATCTGGCAGAAGTTAGTTGTGTATTTTTCGAGACAGTAGAGCTCTGCACTGGTGTTTGTTTCCACAGCCTTGGAGAGTTCACAGGGCACAGCTGACAGACACAAGGACAAAGTCTCACCTCCTGGTCAAAACCAGCCCAAAGCCCAGAGAATTTCGGAGGACTGAACTCAGAGGGTGGAAAGCTGCAGAAACACAGGGACAGGCTCTGCCCTGACAAGTGCAGACACAGCTCCTGCTGCCTTTGCCTCGGCCTGGCAGAGCTGAACGAGGTCCAAAGTGTTGGTGTAAGGCTGTGGAGCGCCAGTGCAGACCTGCCTTGCACGAGGTCATGCTGCAAGACAGTGCTAAAGCTCTTCTGTCCTGAGGAGCTGAGGGAAAATGGGTGAGAGTTAAGCAGATTTGGAATAGTTTCGTATTTTTGATAATTGTCAAATGTTTCTAATGTTTCCTCTTTGAAATGCCTGGTGTGCTAAATCACAAAAAGCAGCAGAACACAGCAGGGGCTTAAAGGAGTTCAGAGAAAGTACTGCACACACTGCTCTGGGAAGAGAGGTAGGGACAGATTGCATTGATGCCTTAGGTTTTAACTTTTATATTTTTTTCAGGTCCTGCACTTCTTGTGAAACTCTGAAGTTTCCTGTAGCTTGTTAAGTGCTGTTCTCTATGCTAAGATGGACTTAACAAAGCCTCTGTAGCTTGCTTTCCGGGGACACCCAGACCAAGAACTGTAAACCTTCATCTTGGGGAGAGGGGGGCAAGCTTGGGCAAATTCCATCCTTGCCTGGCTTCTGCTTGGGCAATTGATGCTGATATCAAAGTGGGAAGAACTCGGGAGCTGTCATTGTCCATGTTGGGATGCACTGCGGCAGGAGCCTCTGGAGCCCAGAGTGTGACCTCTGAAGGCCTTTCAAATAAATCCCTCCTTTATTCCTTTATTCCTGCCTGCTCTCTGTCTCTAGGGAGCCATTTAAGGCATCAGCATCAGTTGGCCTAACCAGGGATGAGACATTTGTAGTGGCAGATCCATAAAGGAACAGGAACATTCAGCTTTACAGTGTGCACCTTGGGGGGACATGAGGGGACAAATGGCGGGAAGCAGATGTGTGCTTTCCTCCTGGAGTCAGACAGGAGCTGGAAGGACCCCTGCTCTCACCAATAAACCTGGCTGGCTCGTGATTATTTTTGATCCTCACATCAAATCAATGGCAAGGGGAGGCTGTTTCTTGTTTTAATGATCACCCTCTCTTATAGTCCCACTGAGAGAAGGTTTTACTGTGTAGGAGCTGTAGGAGAACAAGAAAATGGGAGATATGGAGGAAAGGGGAGAAATGAGATCTTTAGGAACAGTAGGGAAAGGAGAAGGCTGGAACAGCAAATGGAGTAATGTGAACACAAGAAATTATTTCCAGAAGATAGAGATATGAGGAATCCTTTCTGATCACTAGTAAGAAGGCTTGCTTCAGCTTTTTAAGGCTGGATTTATAGCCCTATAATGGCCCACATTTAGGCAGTTTTCCTTCCAAAGAGCCCTGAAAGGGGGAGAATTTTACTTCTAAGCTTCCTCTTCAAGTGGACCCCAAAATAATCAGTGACTATCAAATCAGTACTAAAAGGAAATCTGATTTTGGGAGTGTCCAGCTCCATTTTTTTAAATGAATAGAATTTGAATTGACACAGACTCCTGGCCTACAAAGGGATCAGACCACAGCAACACTTGCACTGTCTGAGTGGCAAAGGTAGAGTAAATCCATTGCTTTACTTTTCCAAGCCCTTTAGGACTATCTTTCTTCATTTAAGTGTTAGCAAAGTAATCCATGCATGCTTATTACTTCTTTCATGCTTGTATGACTTTAATGATAATTACATAGTACATGTCTGAGATCCAAAGGCAAACCAGAGTCAAGTGTGCCTGACTCATTTCTCCTCTTTGAACAAAAATGGGAAACATCAAACCTCTGTGTGAGGCTGTCTGACGTTCTGCAAGGCTCATAGCTTTACCCTGCTCCTCTCATGTGGATATCCTTAGGTAGATGCCTGATACTTGCTGAATTTTGTAGTAATTGGTTACAGGAGGAGAAAAAAATGTGCACAGAGAGAATTTCTTGATGGTCTGAAATGTGCAACTGGGCTTTTCTTGTCTGTAAAATGGATTGAAGCAAGTCTGGAAATATGATTTGCCTTTTCTCATAGCACAGGTCAATGGAATTGGGATGCAGGAAAACTGATGTAAACAGCATAGAAGAATCTCTTTTAATCCAGCATTTCCTTGGTATTTGTGAGACCCACTCAGAATGCTTCTTCACTCCTGTATGTGGTGTCCTTGTGCACATGCAGCTGCTCTGGTACTGAGTGCTGGTGTAGATCAGGAGTAAATAATGAAATAATCCGTGGAAAAAGCAGGTTTCAGTAGGAATGGCACCTTCTTGTGTGTGCTCATAAAGCTGAACACTGGAAGTACTTTAACACAAGCTACAGGATAATAGTGCTTGTTGAGATGTTTGGAAATATATTATTATTGATTATTTTTCTTTTCTAGCTGTGGCTGTTAGAAATCATGCTGCTCCATTTGTCCTTTCATCTGTCCCTTATAATTGTAGAGCCAAGTGTAGAGATCTCAAAGGTAGGACACAGTCATTTCTGTTCTGAGCAGGGAAAACACACAGATTGATGCTCCATGAAAGAATGCAATATGAGCTCAAGCTGTGCATCAAAGAACCCACAGAAGAAAGCCCCAGATTTACCTCTCAGTTAAAGTTTCTCTTCTCTGTCAGTTTTCAGACAATCATCAGACATGGATGAACTTGTGATGCAGAACTGTGATAAAAACATTGAAAATAATTCAGTCAAGAACCAGGCATGAGCCTGCTGGAGAACAGCCTTCAGTCGTTGCTGTTTCCAGGGATGAATTTTAGCTGGAACTGTGTTCAGCACTTCACTGCTTCCAGGAGCTGAGGTTGGGGTGATGTGACTGTAGGACTGTAGTGTGACAGGGAAGTGTCGCCCTCCCTTCCCCATCCCCCCTCTGGATTCTCAAATCATTATGAATGGGTTTTCTCTCTACAATGTGTACTGATAATTGTAAATCTTGTATTCTCTACCTGAGAGTTGTGATTTTCCTCTCTGCTTTTTCTCCCCCATTTGGAAGCAAGTACTTCTTGTTTGTTTACAGACTGCTGGATTCAGTTTTATGTTGTTACACAGAAGATGGTAAATCCAACTGCCCACTTACATTCAGTTAACCACAAGACGTTTTTCACGTGGCAAATATGCAGCATTTGAAATATTCCTTCCTTCCCAATACTGAACCGCCATTCTCTCCATTTAAAATTGCATTTAGTTGCAGTTTTTTGAGAGACATCTTGTTAGCAGCTCTTACATTAAAAAAAAGGGAAACATTTATTCATTGCTATTGATCTATGGTGAAACTCATTTACAAACCAAGTAACTTTTGGTTGCAGTGAAGTGATCTCTGTTATAAAAGACGACATTTTCAGGTACAAGTCACCTGTAATTTTACAAGACAAAACACAAAGATTGCATTTTTAGATAATGAATTTTTAGATAGCATCAGTGACTCAGAGAGAGAAACTCATTAGAAGGTTTGGAAGAGGAGATGCAATAATTCTGTGTGGATCCCAGGGCTGATCAGTGTGACAAAGAGATGACTATGCCAGAAGCCTTCAGTTCAGGGAGAGAACTTGGAATGCAAGAGAGGTTATAAAACCATTAGTGAGATGAGATAAAGACTGGCTGTTCAGCAGCTCCTCTAATACAAGAACTTTGGAGGCATTGCACAACCCTGGTGGAGTCAGCATGTGCACGTGGTGAAATGCAGGGTGAGCTTGGAGAGCTCATTCCCAAAGCATATCAAAGTCTCCTTGCTTTGGGAGCGTGAAGTGTCACAGGGAATGGAAATGTGCTGAGGACACAGCTGATTTTGAGCATGGTTTTGAAGATTGCTGGACATTTGAACCACAGCAAACACAGTGAGACTTCAAGTAGGAGCCACATGGCTGGGGTGTGACCTTCCTGTTCCACTGACAGATTCCATAATCGGGGTGGGCACTGTGGCAGGCCGAGGGTGAGGAGGGTGATTTCACTGCCTGGCAGAGCAATAGCAGAATCTTTCACTGACCTGGTAAATGGGCTCAAGTAACAGCCCTGCTCCATTCAAAGCTGCCCTGAGGATCCTGTGGCAACAATCTGTGTAACAGGAGGCCAGGAATGTTCCCTGCGATGTTTCCCGAGGTGGGAGGAGAGCACACCTCGCTGGAAGTGGCACAAGGGGCACTCAGGGCACGGGGACAGGCCTGGGATTGGAAGCAGCACACTTTGCCTGCCCCATTGCTGCTTTAGGGCTGATAAGGACAGGAACTGCATGACAGGGTTCATTTGTGGAGGGAAAAGGGGTGGAGCAAGAGAATTGGGAAGTGCTGGCCTGGACAAGTGTCCGTGGTACTAACCAAGAGGAACTCCCTACTTTGCCCTTTCCCTGGCAGTGGCACTGCTGCCCTGACTCACTTCTAAGGATCAATGACAGGCACATTTTTTACCCCTGACTTGAAAACAGTAAACTTAGCACATTACCATGATATTTTGGGGCCTTCTATGCTTATTGAAGCAAAGATCAGTGCCTCAGTTCCCAGCTGGACTGGGCTCTCGAGGGATCCTGGTAGGACAGAGCTTCTGTAGCACTGCCCTGTGTGAGTCTCCTTGCCCTGACTGCAGTGCTCAGACATGCCAGAAGGAAGCGCCTTTTTTTTTTTTTTTTCTTGGCAGAAGTCGCTGGTTTATATTTAAAAGAACTATTCTGAAGCTTGGAATTTTAATTATTTTGAATCAACTTTTGATTATATTGTTGCTATTAAATAAAGTATTCATCATCTGGAAAGACCTTTAACTGGCTGGGAACAGTCCTGCTAGACAGTGTGTTTATTTATTTCAGTTTCAAGCTGTTGCTGTTAGGCTTTGGGTTTCTTTTCCTGAAGAAACACGGGGAGGAGGGGCACATAAATTGAAATTATATTCTGAACTAATTGCCTTGTTCTGAATTGCATAAAACACTTGATCTTTTTCACTATAAAATTTCAGGATAGAAGGATCATTAACAATAAAAATAATATGAAATGCAAAAGTTTGTTGAACATGAGATGGATGCACAATATTTTATCTTTGCATGATATTTTATTTTTCTTGTTTCACAGCTAAAACTGGCCTGTTGTGGGTGTGATATAGCAGCACTATGGCCAGGAGTGATGGTGAGCTGCACCACCACTTGGCTGAAGTTTTTTTACTGCATGGTGAAAAAGGCTATCCTCACCCAGCAAAAATAAATTAGGCCCAATGTGGATTTTATTAGCCATCAGTTTTTGCCTGGAAAAGAATACAAGAGCTAAGAAAAATTAACCAGAGATATTTGAATGTAATTGGAACATGTGACAGCACAATGGTCACTCCTATTAGAGCAGACAGTTAAAAAGATTTTTTTTTTAATCTCCCCATGTTGAATTGAACATCCTCAGATCTGTGACAAATGCACAGTTGGAAATGAGGGGTGACAGGCTGACAGTTTTCTTCCACTCATGGTTAATTTTCTTCTGGGAATGTGGCTGAAGACTTTCCAGGAAGTGTGCAGCATCACTGTTCCTCAACAAAAAGCAGCATTTCTGCCGTGTTGGAGACTTCAAACAGGCACACAAGTTGCTATTGCACCTGCTCAGCAGTGTGCTGAAATGGCAGTAATCAATAACAAATGCTTCTGCCTCCTTCATAACATTACCAAACCCTTCTTCTCCAGGTAAGTTTACAAAATCCTAAATTATCCTGTGCCCAGACTGGCCATAAAAATACCTTACACAGGTTACAACAGAACCCTTTGTGTTGTGTCATCCTAGGCCTCAATTTTTCCTCCTGTTTGCCTTGGACTTCACAGAACTTTGTATTTATTTATAAGAGACTTCCAACTGTACCCCTAACAAAAAATTCACCAATGTAAAGACTTGCTATATGAGGGTCTGCTCACCACATTTGCTTAAATTTGTAAAGCCCACCTGTATGAGAAGTGTGTCTATAAAAGAAAAATCCTAGGAATGTATAAAACTTGTCATTGTAAAGTTTGAGGAGTTGAGCAAGTTTGTTGGCCATTAGGTTCTTCTGGGACAACAGCTTTTGGTTTCTTTTCCCAGCTTTGACATTGAGGAACTTGTTTATATTTTGAATTTCACCTTTGTTAAGTGCTTTCGAACTCAGTAGTGAGGTGTTATTTGTGGCTGCAGCCATTACAAGGCCGATACTTCCCAAACACTCAGGAAATTCCTAATTCAAGTGATAAAGGAAGGAAACAGTAAAAAAATAAAATTAAAATTAAGCCAGATCTAAGTAACACACTTGAAAGAAAGGACTGCAAGGTAATTATTCCCAGTGGGAGGGGAGCAAGGCTGGTGCCTGGATGTACATCCAGGGCTTCAACACGAACGGATCAGTCATGGCAAGTCTGTCTGGTGGAGAGGACCCAGGGCTCCCTTCCCCAATGCAAAGTCTCTCTGTAATTCCGTCAGGCACTGTGTGACCTGTAATTACGGCCTAGTGCTCTTTTATTAATTGACACTCCTGATTTACTTTGCTTGTGTCCAGGCACATCCATATTATGATGCAAATTCACCAGGAGCACGGAGGCCAAGTTCCAAGTGTTCCTAAGGGAGTTGTTGTCATACCTGTTCAAATCACAAGTTAGGGGAAAAAAAGAAAACGTGGATTCAAACCATTAATTTAACATGTTAGTACAGATCTAGATTCATTAATAAAATACAAACTTGCTGATGACCAAACCGGTGCAAACTGAGGTTTCATTTACCTGTGCAAGAGGTTTATTTCTCCCTGTATCTCTTTCCTGGAACGGCTTCCCATGGAGTAAAATTCCCAGAGTAAGCATGGCTCTAATACAAACCTGCATCAAACAAACTGAAGTTATATGTACAAACCACTTGGTTATTTCCAAAGAAAATAAACATGATGTTGGTCTTAATGTGTTCAGCAGCATTGTTTCTTAAGAAAGGTGAAGAAAATGGTGTCTTTGGATGGTGTCTCTTTCCTTTCATAGGACTGCAACTGAGGTATTACAAATTTCAAGTATTTCGTCTTAAAACACCATTTCCTTTGTAAGGATAACAGTTAACTCCTGTCTCTGTATCTGTAATTGCAAGAAACATCCCACAGAATCCTAGGATGGTTTGGGTTGGAAGGGTCCTTAAAGATCGTCCAGTTCCAACCCCCTGTCACGGGCAGGGACACCTTTATCTGCAGATCAACATCACACCTTCCATTTGTCCCTGTGGTCTGATTTCACCGTGTCTGTACGTGGGGGAAGCACAAGGTACCTGACAGGGAGCTGAGGGAGCAGGAGGCACCATGAGAAATGATCCAGAGATGGCCCTGCATCTCCCGTTTCAGACCTGTTAAAACAATGTCCCTCTCTTCTGCCCTGGCAACAAGTTCCAGGAATGTGTTACCTGTTGTAATTTTTAACCCTCTGTGGCTGGAATTGTTGCCTCCTCGTTCCCTATTCAGGGACTTGGTGAGTTTAATGTTGATCAGGTCTGCTCCTTGCAGGGTTTTTAACCAAACTCAACCCTAACTGGCTCTGTCGAAGCTGGTTCAGCTGGTGGCCCTTTAAATCTCTATCTAAATTTCCCCCTCTGCTGTAGTTGGTAAAAAAGGAATAAACGTGCTGTCCGGAGCACGGGGCAGCCATGGAAGCTGTTCCCGGGGGAGCGGCGGGGGGCTGCGGGAAGGAGCTCCGGCCAAAGTGCCTCCGGCATCCCCCAGCGAGGGAGGCTCAATGAAGAGCTGCAGGGCCGATCAATGCCTTTGGTGTTTCCCTTCCCCGCTGTGCCCGCACCGAGCCGAGCCGGGGGGGGCGGGCAGGGCTCCCATCCCGGACCCCTCGGAGCTGGCGGTTTCGAGTTGTTCTCGTTCTCCGGCTTCTTCCCACCCCAAAACCCCTGCTCCTGCCGCAGGACACCGTGTCCGTGTGTCAAGGGCCGCTTCCTTGGCCACCCTCCCCGATAATTAAACGACTTTGCCGTCCTAAACCACCATCGGGGCGAGTGCCAGGGAGGCGTGAAACTTTTCCGCCGTGACTTTGGCCGTCACCGCCCCCCTC